>APFE031089473.1:0-19432 GCA_000404065.3 Pinus taeda | reverse complement strand
TATGTTATGCATTATGCATTATGGAGTGAATTGCTCGTATTCCATAACATATATGTCAGTATTCTTTCAACTATGCCGGTCGGATTATGAAAATGATATATGGCAATGCTAGCTACAATGTATTTGTGTTAATGATTCCATCAATACTTATATGAAATCATCAAAGTACTAAAAATTTGAATGCACAATCTGATTATGTTAAATGCCATAATTGATTCTTTCCTCCAAATTGTAATGTATGCAAATAGAAATGTAAAAATATTAAACGATTTATTCATATTGTAGTAAATGAGTCTATTAGAGGAACCCTAAAGTCTACCTCATGAACTATTAAAGGAACCCTAAAGTCTACATCATCAATTGATTAAAGAGTAGTAGGTAATTAATGGTTTGGTGCCCAACGGCATGTCACACATTCATATCAATGGAAAAAATTGAAACCTTTGCACATTATAAAGCTATTGAAACATTTGAACATTTCAACGCTGGAAACCTTTCTCAAGTTCGAGTACATCGATATTTCTAAATGTAAACTAAATTTGAAATTAGATATATCTAAGTTAGTTGTCGGCATTGTAAAGCGTATCAAAGTTATGTAATTCTTTTAATTTCTTTATGTATCCATTCATATCACTGAAAAAATTGAAACTTTTGCACATTGTAAAACCCTGACAATATTTTTAGATGGAAACCTTTTCACGTATGAGTACATCATCTTTATAAATGTAATATATTTTTTGAAAATAAGCTATACCTAATTTAATTATGTGCCCGTGAATGTGTTTTAGGTTTTATGACAATAGATTTTAGATTGAGGAAAGTACATAAGGTATAGTAAAATCCTTCAAAGTAGCAATTATGAGGGATGGTGTTTCTGTAACGGGGACTTTAATACTTCACCAGATATGACTGTGTTGAAGCGTTATGCTCCAATATAGAGGGCAGTAGAAAGTAATCTAAAACTTGATAACCATATAGTTTTAGTTGCTATAATGCATGATTAAAAACCTTATAGTTGTAGGTTGATAATATAAAATTTTAGTTTTATATGTAAATTTATATTCAGATAATTCAGAGAAATCCTTATAAATATGATCATTATAAATATGTTGTTTTTTTAATGAGTTAAATATGGTGAATTGCAAATTTATATAGAAACTTACATCTGCCAAGTTAGCATAGTTATTTTTCACCCACAATCCACTTCCTTCATTGCTATTTAATATAGATCTTCTATGTATTTTTAGATAAGATTGTGAATAATAAGTACTGTTACATGGTATCAGAGCGCACTATTCCTATCATGTTGAATTTGTTTTCGGAATTTCTTAATTTCTTTTAATGATCTAAATGGGTTTTTATTTTAGTGTGTTCTCAAAATTTCCTATTTAAAATCTACATAGCTGTCTGAGCGATGATGGTTTTGATCTAATGCAGATCATGAACATTTGGTTCTAATAGCGAAGGTCTGTAAGCCTTTTTTCTAATTTCAGATTGTTTTTTTCTGGGAGTTCTCTGTGATTGTCAATGCTCATATCAGATCGGAGTTTGATCGGATCTACGGCATCTTGATCAATATTGAACATGTGTTGCTGACCCCAAATCTATTTTGAACATGTTTTGGTTATTTCTATTTGATACGAGTTTAATGAATTCATTGTAATCAAATGGAATTGGTCTGTTTTTAAATGGTGGAAAAGGAGCCGCATATAGTTGCAAAGTTTTTTACTCCTATTGTTTAACGATATTCCTCGATCGACAGACGTTTCTGGTTTTTTTTCATTTAGTGTATTAGTATTTGCGACACTGCACTGCTTCCATCTGTTAACATCTGCAAAGATCTTAAAGGTCTGGTTCTGTAAATAGTGATGGCTTGCACTCTGTCTAATTATACATTCCGGATACTACTTGAACCTGATCGATTTTGTCATCTAATAGAAATGGAGCTTTAGTTCCCACTGGTAACCGGTTGAATTCTAAAGTGAGTTTGAGTTATTTTAATCAACGGCGTGCAAAAGCGGCTATTGTGAGAGAAGAATAGGAGCATTGAGGCTGTCGGTTTCGATGCTTCATCTCAGAATATGCAATTGATGGTAATTCTTTGAAGTTGAGAAATATATTGACGTATTTTGCATTGGAAGCGCTTGGTTATTTTAATTTGACCATTGAGGTTCTACATGTTTTAATTGCCCATTTTTTTTATTTTGCCCATCACTGCCTCTAAGTCGAGAAGCTATCAGGCCTGAGGGGAACGTATCTAAATTGCAAGCGAGTCATGGTGGATTGCAGGAGTCGATCAGTAGAGAAAAATTTTCGATCGTTGGTTCATTGGCTTTGGATGGTAATATTGTCGGTCCATTGTTTGCACATCTGAAGATCGACATCACGTTAGATATTGTAAACTGTATCTAGTCGTACAGGGGAAATCCCCCTCAATTAACTTCGATATGGTAGTCACTTTCCAGCCAAGTGGTGGATTCCAGGGAAAGCCTCAGGCCACATGAGGTGAAAATAGGTATTATTGGTAAGCTGGAAGTCGTACTCTTTTATCTTCTCCACCGTGTGGTCACTGGACTCCTCCTCAACGGAGAGATCCACACCTCCTATATCTGAAACACTCTTTAAAATTGACGCCCGTTTGTCCGTTTTTGCTGGTTTTAACCGTAAAATACAGTTGATTTCCAAATAAACACGGCATTGTTGACTGGTTAATTATTTAGAAAAACGTCAAAATAACGGGCAGATAAAAATTCGGAAGTTTCAAATTTTAGGTATATATTTTATATATTTATTTAAGTCAGTCTAGCAGCACTCGGAATTACATTTAATGCATCATTGAAAATCTCTATGTTTTGGTGGCTTTTTTAATACATGTTGCGGGAATTTTGAATGAAATTTATTGTCCGGAATCTCTTTGCAGTGTACGGTTGATCTTTCTCGTCAATGTTTTTGTTTCCTTTTCCTCTCGCGCTGTGTTTTGCATATCCTACTACAACTGTTCGTTGCATGGTTTTATTCGGGTGGAAACCCTAGGGTGGATCTTGAGATTTCTTTCAAGAACAACTTGGTTTCTGTTAATAGTTTTTAGTATCAGTGCATTGTTTTTATGTTGTTACCATTTAAAGAACTTGTTCATATTGTTACTATTGGAAGAACTTTAAGACTCTACACAACCAATACACGGACAAAACCAATACACGGACAATAGTTTCCCTGATCCATTTGTTAACCCGGTTCAAGATTTGTCATTGCATGTAAACTTCTTCGTCATCGAATTAAGCAGGGAATGCTTCTATTTCCTTTTGTTGGCTAACAATTAGAACTGTACATAACATGTCTATCCAAATTGTTTTCGACCATGTATGAAAATAAAATAAAAATTAAATGCCTTTTTTAATCACATTGTCGAACTCTGCATATCCCAAACATACAAGATAGGAAAGTTTATTGCATGTCCCTATCCAATCGATTTTCTCGATCACTCCAAACAAACTAGATCAATGCCAACGCACAAGTTCTTATGCATTTTCGGTACTATTTTATATTCAATTCAGTTCGAGGGAGGTGTTGTTTTGCAGGATTGATTAAAATTACCTATATTTACCACATTTTCACTATATCTTCACTTGTGTTTCCCTTTTTTTTCCTAAATTTATGGAACACGGTGATGAATATTTTTAAAATTGGGGTTTCTTACGGTGATGAATATTTTTAAAATTGGGGTTTCTTATTATTTTGTTATAAGTTAGTGATGAATATTTTTAAAATTGGGGTTTCCTATTATTAGTCCCTGCCTTCGGCATAGCAGGGACTATAGCGTTGGATACGCCGTTGACTTGCTATTACTCTTTGCGTTGACCGTCAATTTCTACCGGTTAATTGTTGTTTAACCAAAGTTTATATTAGGCACTTTGTGTGCAAAAAAACTTTAACCAAAGTTTTTTGTTTAACCTCTTATTGCCGGCCTCACTTGGCCCGATGTGCGCTCAACTCAATTTATCCTAAGTTTTCCGTGGTGCCTGTTCTCCGTGTGCGCGCAACTTAATTTATCCTAAGTTTTTTATCCTAAGTTCTCTTTCGTGCCTGTTCTCCGTGCCCTGCATGCAGTGCGCTGCATGCCAGATGTTTGAAGTCTATGCAGAGGCGTCCACGTTTCTCTAGAAATGCTTTCTCTGGAGGATGAGTTTTAATTTCGAGCTAGTTCAGCAGCATCCGAGCTAGAGTGAGTTTTAATTTCGAGCTAGTTCAGCAGCATCTGAGCTAGTATCTGAGCTAGAGTGAGTTTTAATTTCGAGCTAGTTCAGCAGCATCCGAGCTAGTATCTGAGCCAACAGCAACATTGTCAAGGGGGGGAGCTTCAGCTTTAGGCAGTCGTAAAGCCAAGCCATCCAGGCACATGACTTCAAGCACAAAGAAAGGCCTCACAAATCCAGGCAATAACTAATCAGGTGTGTTTGAAAAAACCCCACGATCTTATGCTAACTGTATTTTTTTTTCTGTATTTTCCACCGTCCTTACAGGAATGACGTCACTCGGCAATTGCCTATTTCAGCTTGAACACTGTATATTTATTCTATTTCTTATATAAAACCTTGTTTTTACCAAAGCCTTTTTGGGTTTCCCCTTTTGAGGGACTCTCACCCCTCGTTGAGATAGTAGGATTTCGAGTCCTGGTTTTATTGCGGGAGAATCTATACATAGACTATCTGCTATGATTACCTAGAAATGTTTCCTTTTTCCTCCATTGTTGTAAGGGTTTTCCTTTGAATTGAATGGTTATTTTTTTAAATTTTAATGCAGCATGAGTTCATGAATTACATACTAAAATAGTAAGGCTTTCTTTTTATGATTGTTATGATATAGTTCCTATTGTTCAAACTGTCCTGGAACTTAGAATATGACTGTATCATGAATTACCAAATAACTGTTCTCTCATTTACGCTTATTTTTATTTGAAAATATTTCCTTCTAGTCAGCACAAATGTCGTTATCTGCTGGTCTACAGTTTATAATCACTTCGACTGAAATGGTGCTTAGAACTTGGATTCACACATGTTTTAGTTGTTTCGTGATTTTGGCTCAGTTATTTCGTTTTTGTTTTTGGTAAATACCTCTATCTCGCAATGGTTTCCATTTTGAATTTATATTCCTATGTAAACAATAGTTGTCATAGTCATTAAGGGAGAGCTTCAATATTTGAAGGAATTAAGAGTGTTTTTCTCATACATCGCAAATCTACTAAATTAACATTTACTGTAGTAAAATTCTACATACGTTTTGAATCTACCAAATTACCGGTGAGTGAGCTTCCTCTTTTTGTTATTATTGAATTGCTTTGCAGACCCGTGGAATCTGTTTCCCTCTATGGCTGTTTTGATGACTTCTTGTCTGCATGGAAGAGAATATGCGCCTCTGAATAGATTTTTGTTCTCTAGCAAGCAGCGGCAGTCCCTGCCGGGTCTCGAATCCTTACTTCGTTGTAAGTGTGTGCCATCTTTAATCAATCCTAAAGACTTATAAATATACAATTAATTTTGAATCAGTTGTCGACAAAGCATAACATGTGACTCATTTCGTCATTCCAAACTGAAATCTCATCGATACACTTATCATAATATATAAAAATATCGCATAACATGTGACTCATTTAGTCATTCCAAACCGAAATCTCGTCGATACACTTAGCATAATATATAAATATATAGCATAATATATAAAAATATCGCATAACATGTGACTCATTTCGTCATTCCAAACTGAAATCTGATCGTCGATACACTTATCATAATATATAAAAATATCAACATGATTTTGAGGAGTTCTTCCATTTTGGAGTCCATTAGTCCGCCAGACATACGATATGCCTGACCATAGTAGGCTTTGAATCTAAAAAAATGAGACTCTACTATGTAGAGAAAAAACCAAACTTACCGCGGTATGTTGTCCCCTGCAAGCACCATCAAAGTAGGGACATGTCCTTGCTTTATTGAGGATCACAGTTTTCATCACCCTTAAAGCTTTTGGTATATCTTCTGAGACAGAGTATTGCTTTAAAGTCCAGATTGGAGTACCAATTTGGAAGGATGAAAACTGTCCTCAAAGGTGATGGAATTTCTAGTCCGATAATACAAAAAATGGAAATAGAAGAGAATTCCATTTCTTCAGAATTTTATATATAAACCAATTCAAGCTATCTTCAATGGTAGGTCCTGTCCATAAAGAACACGGTCTGACCAACTTTTGCAGGTCGGACCAAATTCGATTCATACATAATTACACAATGTTTAATATAGTTATATGACCAGTTTATGGCGTTTGAGTTGAAACTGATTTTAGTGATAAGTAAAGATTATGTGATATGGGTGTTAGTGGTATTATATATATAAAATATAGGAGTGAGTTAAATAATGAACAAATTTAACTTTGGATAAACTTGAAGTAAAATTATATTTAATATTTCACCATCATATAGTTAAAATTAACAATTAACCTAATTATTACTAAAATCAAATTTATCCACTTTTTACTCCCTCGTAATATACAAAACAATATCCACTAATTGAATTTTATTCCTCTTAATGAATACTTTAACGTACAAGCTTTTTGGCCTCCTTAAAATTGAGATGTTAGGAAAAAGATTAACCTACTGCACAATCGCAATAAATAAAGATACAAGCTAACTGTGCGGTGCCATGTCCCCTGGTTGACATTTTGCTCCCCGGTTATCCGCTCAGCATTTACCGTAAGAGTTTTTTAAAAATTTAGATGCCCTGGGATGGTTTGTTATTTTTCGTATTTGGGTTCAATTTTCAGAAGGGACATATTCGCTTGTTGTGATAAGGCTAGAGGTTACATGCATTATGGAATAGCCTAGGCCATTGTTAAGTTACATGTTATTGGTTTGTTATTTTTCTTATTTGGGTTGAATTTTCAGAAAGGATATATTGGCTTATGGTGAGCAAGGATAGGTTGGCCTTAGATAAGGCTAGAGGTTACATGCCTTATGAGATAAGGCTAGAGGGTACATGCCTTATGGGATAGCATCGGCCCTTGCTAAGTTACATAGTTACATGTTATTGATTTATCTAGCTTATAGGATGTTTAGATATACTTTTGGCTTATAATGGCAGGATGTGGGTTTAATCCAAACCTATAGATCACTCCAATGAGTTACCAATCTCCATGAATAAGAAAAAAATTATTAGTTTCCGCTTCCCATACTGATCTGAAAGAGCCCACTCCTGGGTTTACGTGTTGTGTTTTAATGAGTTTAATGGTTGTCCAGTTATTTTACGTTGGCATGGGGTGGACTGATAGCTATACTGGGCCTGCAACGAGATGAAGCCCTACCTCTTAGTCATGCTTTTGCTTTACTGTCTTATAAATTACTAGTCAGATTTGGGGTTTATAAGTTCTTCCTTTTAACCACTACAAGTTCAATTTCTTCCACGGATGCCTCATGGAGGAGAAAAAGAGATCGGTAGGTTTGTTCAGTAATTCCAATTGGCAGTGAACTCATGTACTGATGAGGGGTTGCATTAGTGGCAAGTCTGGGTAGTAATCCTCATTTGCCTTTTATGCATAATGCATATTGATCTCTTTCCACTCTGTACCACCTATGTCAATCTCCATGAGGCATATGAGAAATTTATGAGCAGACAATCTATGTCAATCTCTATGAAGCATATGCGAAATTTATGAGCAGACAATCTTTTTGGCTATTACCAATTGGATTAACAAAAGAATTTGCAAATCATCAAATGTGTCCGAAACCTTGCTATGCTTACCAAGAAGGAATACGAAAATTTACTAAATCCATTGTACTATACTTTGGTTAATAGTAAATGTTTATTTTTCTTACGAACAAGTATATTTTGTGTATAAAGTAAAATGATATGTAGGACATGTCTTTCTGTTGTTGGAAAGAAAATTTTAATCGTATATAATGACAGAAGAGGTAATGTTCACAGTACAAACTAAAAAACCCATCTGTCTTCCACTATTTCATCCCATCCAAGACCAAAAATATATCAAGTATTGATCAAAGCTAGGGTCTCTGAATAGGCTGTGATATTAAAATAATTTAAAACTTTTAAACTATATGCAGAGTTGAGGGGTTGCATTAGTGGCAAGTCTGGGTAGTAATCCTCATTTGCCTTTTATGCATAATGCATATTGATCTCTTTCCACTCTGTACCACCTATGTCAATCTCCATGAGGCATATGAGAAATTTATGAGCAGACAATCTATGTCAATCTCTATGAAGCATATGCGAAATTTATGAGCAGACAATCTTTTTGGCTATTACCAATTGGATTAACAAAAGAATTTGCAAATCATCAAATGTGTCCAAAACCTTGCTATGCTTACCAAGAAGGAATACGGAAATTTACTAAATCCATTGTACTATACTTTGGTTAATAGTAAATGTTTATTTTTCTTACGAACAAGTATATTTTGTGTATAAAGTAAAATGATATGTAGGACATGTCTTTCTGTTGTTGGAAAGAAAATTTTAATCGTATATAATCACAGAAGAGGTAATGTTCACAGTACAAACTAAAAAACCCATCTGTCTTCCACTATTTCATCCCATCCAAGACCAAAAATATATCAAGTATTGATCAAAGCTAGGGTCTCTGAATAGGCTGTCAGCCCTCGGGGAGGATTGATATTAAAAGAATTTAAAACTTTTAAACTATATGCAGAGTTCTATTGTGTTAGAAACTTAGAAATAGAAGCAAACTCCCATATTCTACAAACAGACATGATATGAATGACAAATTATCAAAACTAGAAATATTTTCTTAGACTGCTGCTGGTCTGCGGGCTCCTCATTTTTATTTTGCTCCTCCATTCGGGCAGCAAAAAATGATTAGTATATCGTCTGAGAGAGCTCTCCGATTCTTCGATACATCCATGTTTCTGTTGGCAAGGTCACTCTGAATTTGCTTGATGTTCGTTTCATCGATTCCCTGGTATATAGAAGTCTTCTCAAATGCTTGTTGACCATCATGTATTCTCTTTTATCAAGATTAGTGTTTTTTGGATCAGGTTCTCCATGTTTTCTTTCTCTGGCCTCCTCATCAACTCCAGTTTCAATTATTGTTTTGGAGCACAATCATGTTATGAAGCAGTTTCTCTCTCATGGGCTTCAAACCATTTCAAGGCTTCCCTGTTTTCTCCTGTCAAGCATTCTTTGTTCTCTCCTGTCAAGCATTCTAGCATCTCCAAGCTCTACCCAATATCAACTCACATAATTGATTTTCCTGCGTCACTTGATAGATGATGATTGATGGGTCATTTAGACGCCTCTGCTGTCTTCTAACAACATTCCTGGTCCCCATTTACTCTTGCCTTATCGATTGTAACTTGATTGATCTCTCCTGCTGCTGTTCTGGAGAATCCATTCCTCCTTTCTGCTGTAATGTGGTTCTGGAATATTGATTAGTTGTGTTTAAAAATTTTCTGGGCCTTTGAATTTTTTATTTTTATATTAATTTAAAATAAAAAATTATCATAGTGATCATCCGGTTATGCAATGAGTTCGATCTCTCTTGTTTTATTGGGTCAATCAATATCAATTTTGCAACATTAAATCTAATCTCGATATTAAATTTAATCTAGGTATTCATGATTTCATTAAAATTATTTGGTATTCATGATTTGATTAAAATTATTTGTCCACTTTGGAAGATAGTAAATCAATTTCTGTAGGTATTACTGATTTGATTAAAATACTTACATCTGTCAGGTGTTACTGATTTGATTAAAATACTTACATTTGTAAGTACATAGTTTTTAATTGAAGTGATTCATATTTAAATTAATGTAACATTGGACTAATCTATTGTATTGTAATTTTCATATTTAAATTAATATTTTTAATTAAAGTAATTTGAGTATTTTGTTGTAATTGATCTTCTATACAATACATTGATAAAACCATTTATTGGGAAAAAGTCGTGAACACCATGGCTCCGTAAAAAGCCGTGAACACCATATGTTAGACATGCAATTAGATGCAATTACACGTTCTTTTAAGATGACACATATACAATGGAGTTGTCAACTAGCACTATCACTTCAACAAGTGGTGTGGATATATGGTATACTCGAGTAAAAAAATTTCAAATTACCATCTTCTTTGTTTCACCATTACCTGAACCAACAAGGACTTGGATTAGGATATCCAGCAGCATAGGAACTTGGGATTGGGATATCGATGGGCATATGAAACTGTCGAGGAGATAGAGCTCGAGAATGCTCCACGGAAAATAGAGTTTAGAAAACCAGATTTGATGCCCTCATGAAAAATATTGAATTTCCATTTCTAAGTACACCAATACTGAGCATATTGTACACAGTCTTAGTTTTCTTCAAGCTCTACCCGACTTCGACGAGAGGGCCTTTCAATCTTCCCGGGAGCAGTTGTAGAAATGGCTAGAGGAAAATCCTCGCAAAGGTCGTGAAATTAGCACGTATATGGTAGATCGAGCAAAGTGTGTCATAATAATTTAACTTCTAACTTTTTTTACTTGTAAATCGATTGTATTGATTTTTTAGTTTTTTACTTTAAAAACATATGAAAAATAAAACTTTTGGTGGAAAATTCACTCGCGACAGGTCCATATAGGGTTATACGTCGTACCCTCAAATGTCCTTTTGATTGATAACACCCTTACTCGGTTTATGCAATATAGTTATGTAACTTTATCCTAATAAGTTTTACCCAATATTACTCATGAGTACTAGTCTCAATCTCACTTTGATTCTCATAAAAAAAAATTGAATAAAACATATATTATAATATGTTTTACCTAATACTGTGCCCACCATCACTTTCACCTTCACCTTCACCTTCATACATTGTGATGTCTTTTAACATATTATATATATATAATTAATTTTAAATTGATTAAATTTATATCATTTATTTAATATTTATTATTTATAATAATCTTCTTAATTTCATCGTAGTAATTATTTGAATCATCAATTTTAAAAATTCTTTAAATCTTTTTAAAACATACTTAACTAGCTTTTTTGTTCTTTAAAAATTTCATGCAACATAAATACAATAGATATACTAAATTAACTAGAGTAACCTTACAAAATAAAATGGCACCCATATAGTAATGATATATTCCATAATATATTTTAAAATTGTATTAATTATTTAATTAAAATTAAAATATATATTATAGTTTTTTATAAAATTTAAATATTTATTTATTTTTTTAATATAATATTTATTTTATTTTATATATTTATTATTTAATTAATAATGTAAATCAATTAAACGCAATATATATATATTATTAATTAATTATTTAAATGTATAACTTAAATTTAAATCATTATTTTTTAAGGAAAGGGCAATTTTTCTATAGATTTTTTTAGCTACTTAAATCTGATTAAATAATTGTTTAAATAATTATATATGGATTTCAATTATATTTAATTAAATTCCAATTAACAATATGATTATCTCTGTCAAAGGCCTTAAATATGGGTACTGGCTCATCAATTTAATTTTGGCAATAATGACATCCCTCTCTGCTGCCTTTTTTTTATCTGTATATGTATATTGTTCTCCAAAGCAATTTCTCCATTTCCAATTCCTTATTTATTTATATATAAGACTTGTTGATAGAAATTTGATATTTGTTTGGAAACATAATGCAAGAGCCTATTGTTTTAATATATATATTTTTCCCAAAACAATCATCTTCACTTTTTGCTAATTTGATCAATATTTTTTGCAAAGCTGCAGAAGACAATTGCAGAAGACAAGTCTAGTAAGCAATTGCAAATCATGGAAGAAATAATAGATGTTGACAGTTACAAATTCAAATTACAATGCATTTTGCCTAAGAACATTGATACCGTCTTAAAAAGAAATGGTCTTTTTAGATTAAATGCATTTTCATATACTGTAGGAGATTGTCTATTTGACTCATTCAAAATGCTTCTACATTTTCGTTATACTTCAACTGAACTACGAAATGGGTTAATAGAACATTTCCTTTTTTGCTTAAACAATAATGATGTTGAAGCAATAGAGTCATATGAGTATGAACTAGCACCTCACTTCCTATACGAGTTACATGGAATTAATGATATTGGTACATATCTTCATAGAATGCGTTGTTCTGCATCTACAAATATAAAGGAGTCTGACCGAGGTTTATGGGGTGATACCTTTTGCATACGTTGGTTAGCTAAATGGCTAGATATATCAATTGCAGTTTGGTCATTGACAAGAAAAACAAGATATTTGCTTTTTAATGAACATGAAAATACAATTCCATATTGCATTCTCTTTCATGATGCAAATCCTGTTAGTGGTCATTATGAACCATTGCTTTACCAAAAGTTTCCAATACGCATTTGCAACCAGTCTAATATCTACCTGTCATCTATTTGCAAAGATATTGAAAGCCATTGGATGCATATTGCAGATAATATGCTTTTAAATGAATTAACGATCACAAAGCAAATTCCATCTAATTGTGGTGACAGTCTCTTTAATGCAATTTGCTATTTAGTGGCAACAGAATTCGATGCACAATGTTTGCGACTTTACATTGTTCAATCTTTTTGCAATGCACTTATGCATAAGAATCGAGATGCATTACATTGTTTAGAACAATACCTAGTACCTGATGTGATACACTATGCAATGAATAACAACTGGAAACAATATCTCATAAATATGGCAATGCCATATGAGCAAGGACAGGTAGAAGGCGGACCATTCTGTTTCCAATGGATATCTGTGGTGTTCAAAGTCAATATCCAGGTATGGTCCTCTGTTGCTAATAACTTTGTCAGTTACAGTTCTTCTTATTCGACATGCAATCATATTGTTAACATCATGTCATTCAGCACAGATACATCACATATTCACTACCACGCAATGATACAAAAATATGTTCATAATTCTCAACAACTGTACATGAAGGCAAAAGGGGATTGTAATCAATTGCATCATAAGCATATACTAGGAAAACAACAATGTATATCTCAAGTACATTTTAACAATGATATTTCATTTGAGATAGCATCTCATTTAGAACAAATGCAACCAACTAAGCATCGTAGGCTCAATTATCACAAACTAAAGCAATTCATACGTACAAAATGCAAATGCACCAATGTACATAACAATGATAACATATTTTGTGATAATCATCTACTAGAAAATCAGCAACCTAGTTCTTGCATTAGCAACTTTGGTAAGCAATTGGAAATGATGGAAGAAATAATAGATGTTGACAATGACAAATTCAAATTACAATGCATTGACAAATTCAAATTACAATGCATTGTGCCTGACAACATTGATTGTTTTTTACTAGAAAAACAACAATGTATATCTCAAGTACATTTTAACAATAATATTCAATTTGAGCTAGCATCTCATTTAGAACAAATGCGACCAACTAAGTGTCGTAGGCTCAATTATCATAAACTGAAGCAATTCATACGTACAAAAAGCAAATGCAATGATGTAGATAACAATGATAACATCTATTGTCATAAGCATGTACTCCAAAATCAACAATCTAGTCCTCGCATACATCTCAATAACAAAATTGAATTTGAAATAGCATCTTGCTTACAAAAATTGCCCAACTGTCATAAGCTTACTTATCACCAAATGAAGCAATTCATACATACAAGAAGCAAGAAGTCAAGAATGACAAGAAAGAAAGATGCAGTACAGATTTATATGGAACAAGTCGAAGACACGCCTAGGAATACATGTGCAGTTTGTACTAGATTGCATTTTGCAAAAAATATCAGATTCTTCACTACAGAGTTGCAAGAAAAGCATATGAATTTGACATTGAACAATAGGACCTTCATCAATGAAAACATATGTGTTGCTTGCAAAAAATCACTCAAGAATGGAAAGCTTCCACAATTTGCAACCCCTGAACAAATAAGACGTAACATTCCATTACCAACTGTAAATGCACTTTCAGATATAGAAGAAAGGCTTGTGTCATTGAGAATTGCATTTGCACAAATCAGGCAATGGGGATATAGGCGATCACAGATTGGCTTAACAGGATCAATTATCAATGTACCAGTTCATATGGACATTGTGCAAAAAGCATTGCCACAATATCTAAGTGATACAGTGACAATTCCAGTTGCATTAAAAAGACGATTGCAATACAAAAATGCATACCAAACAGGTAAAGTACGTCCAATTATTGTCATGAAAGCATTGAACGAACTATGTTCTAGAAGTCTTTATAAAGCTGAGAACATTTGTATAAATGAGAATTGGGCCCATGTTTTACAAGAGAATAATGAATACATCATACAAAATTCAAACAACGACAATGAGAGTGATACAGACAGTGATGCAAATAACGAAGCACCTACTGAAACATTGGTGCATGGATTAATAGAGTCACAACACATCTACGATTTGCAAGACAAGATTATTGAACTAGCACCTGCTGAAGGACAACGACCACTGGGGATTTTCAAGGACAAATATGCAGAAGAAATGAACTTTCCAACATTATTTTATGGCGATGCACGTGATCATGACATCACAAATAGGTTTAGCTACCAAAAAATTGTACAATGGGAATTGTTACAAGCAAGTGGTGACTTCTCATATCATACAACAAATTTGTTTCTCAAGACAATGCAAATAATAATTGATAAAGTGCTTTCTTGCATATGGGTACGAATAAGAAAAGGGCAACTAAAAGGCAGGAAAATATTAGCAAAAGATGTCAAGTATCGAGCAAATTTGGAAACGTTATTGAAATCTGATATTGGATACATAGATTTCAAGAACATTCGCATATCTTCTGATCATTTGGAACAAATTAAGAAAAACATATTTGCAATGATACAACAATTGGGACCTCCAACTTTCTTTGTGACATTTACAAGTGCAGAACATCGATGGAAACCATTAGTAGATACACTAGTCACATTGTTTAGAAATAAAGCAAGTAAAAATGCTATTGATATATTAGAAGATGATGACATTGACTACCTTATAAGAAAATATCCAGTCACATGTAGCCAATACTATAGACATAGAATTAATGCTGTAAAGCGAATGATATGTCAAGATACTACATTCTTTGGAAAAATATCTGATTACTATTTCGTAATAGAATTTCAAAATAGAGGAACTGAACATTAACATGGACTCTTATGGATAGAGAATGCTCCAATATATGGAAAACAAAGCAATTCAGAAATTGAAAACTTTCTTGACAATTACATAACTTGTAATACAGATCATTTGGAGCCAGATATTGCTAAATTGCATAAACATCACCATACAAGAAGTTGTAAGAAGCGAAAAAATTCAAACTGCAGATACAACTTCCCCACGCCACCAATGAAATCAACAATGATCATCGAGCCAACCAATGCACAAAATAAAAAAATCGTCGAGAAATCAATATCACTTTTGGCATTCTTGGAGTAAACAAACTACAGTGATTCAATAACCCATGACAATTTCCTCCTTGAAATAGGACTAAACGAAAGTGAGTACATAGAACTATTACAACATACAATAAAGCAACCAACAATTTTCTTGAAACGAAAACCTTCCCACATTTGGAACAACAGTTTTGCAAAGGCTATGCCTACTTTATGGAATGCCAATACAGATGCACAATTTGTGCTAAATGCATATGCCGCAGCATCATATTGTAGTTCATATATGACTAAAATTGACAAGTCTATGACAAATGCATTTAGAAGAATACGCAAAGAGCATCAGAAAAATGAAATTGATGCTGTGCAAATGATTCGTAAACTCGGAAATACACTACTCAATCTTCAACAAATGTCAGCTCAACAAGCAGTGCATATAGCACTTTCATTGTCATTGAGTTGTAGTTCAAGGAAATGTATATTCATAAACACATCTGCAATTGATGAACGCACACTTATGCTTAAACCGCCTATTCTTTTGAAACAAGAACCTGATGATTCAGAAGATGTTATGTGCCATTCCATTATTGACTACTACATTGGACGCCCAAGTTCCATTAGCAAAATCTGCCTTGCAGAATTTGTATCAAATTACAGGAAAGATGGCACACCCATATCTAAAAGGAAAAAACCAAATGTTATACGATTTGTCAAATATAACAAGCACAATGATATTGAAAACTTCTGTCGAGAGAAATTATTATTATATATGCCATTTGAAAATTTTGAAGATACATTGAAACAAGAATTGCCTACGTGGCTCTCTGCATATACATTGCATGAAAAAACAATTCAAGCCAATGAAGCCAAATTTACATATAACATCAATCCAACATGGGGTGATTTAGAGACTACATCAAACGAGCAAATTAGTTCTTTGAATACTAACCAAATGAATATGTGAAACCAAGAGAACAGTTTCCATTATGAAGAATATGATTTGCAATCAGACTTGCAATTTCCAAAACAGTTTGAACTGAAGAAAAAAATCAATCTTGGATTTCAAATTACTGCCCATCCATTTTTAATGGAGAACAATGATTATTACAAACTTAGAAGAATGTTGAACAAAGAGCAACAAGCAATTGTAAAAGACGTTGCAATTAAAAACAAAAAAAACCCCAAGGAACCAACTTACCTTTTTATTACAGGTGGAGCAGGCGTAGGTAAAACACTCACAGCAAAAGCAATTTTCCAAATGCTTATATGAATTTATGATTCACAAAACACAATTGATCCTATGAAACCAAAAGGTCTAATATTAGCATACACAGGAAAGGCTGCATATAATGCAGGTGGAACAACAATCCATCCTGCATTGCTAATGCCTTTTAACAAGTCTCATTTGTTCCCACTTAGCAAAGAAGTATTGGACAACTTATCAAAGCTATATCAAGAATTGCAGCTAGCTTTCATAGATGAGGTATCGATGATTGGTATTCGGTTCTTATATTCTATTGACAATAGATTCAGAAACATAAAACATGTCCAAACCAAATATTTTGGCAACATTGATATCATATTTTGTGGTGATTTCTATCAAGCACAACCTATTCAAGACTCTCTTATTTTTGAACAACCAAGAATCAACAATCAAACAATAACACATGATTTCTGGAAGGATAATGTCAAGTGCTTCCAATTGCATATGACTATGCGACAAACAAATGAGAGATTCATATCAATTTTAAATAGAATGCGAACAAATTGTCAAACATCTGATGATATAACATATATGAATACAAGTTGCATGCGCCCTGTACCAAATGATCCGACATTTCCCTATTTATTTTACAAAAACAAAGATGTTGCAATGCATAACAAGAAAATGTTAATGCTCATGCCTGGCGAAGAAATTTTAATTAATGCAATTGATGAAAACGAGGAGAATAACGGCAATTTCCCAACACATCAACATACAGCTACTTTGCCTTCGCAACTTCTGATAAAGTTGAACATGTTAGTTGAAATGTATTCTTGCAATTATGATGCACTAGATGGGCTAGTAAATGGTGCATATGGAATAGTTAAATCATATACCCATACAGATAAGGTCGATGTTCTATGGATTAAGTTCCACGACCCTAATATTGGTCATCGACAATCTAGAAAACTAGCTCATTTGTATACTTCAGACATAGCACATAATTGGACACCAATACTGCGAATATCAAAAGCAATGCCTATCACATCAAAGATGGCCCAGTTGAAAATACGGAAACAATTTCCAATTCAACTTGCATGTGCACGCATAATACATAGATCACAAGGCTTAACCTTGGATAGGCTTGCATTCGACCCTACTGGAGTACAAGTGCATGGCCTAGTATACACAGCACTATCACGTGTCAGAAACATAGAATCATTGTATTTGCTTAATCCTCTTAAACACAATAATTTTAAGGTTAAGCAAAAAGTAAATTGTGAAATGCAACGTTTGCAAACCACTGCAAAATGGCAATTAGAATATGACTCTTCATCAATACAATCATTGCGATCCATCTTTATTCTTTCATTGAACACTCGTAATCTTCATGCACATCTTACTGACGTATGCAATGATTATGACACAATGCAATCTGATATCTTATGCTTACAAGAAACGCATATGTCATTGTGTATGCAAAATGAACATTTCAAAGATTTCAATTGCATCTCAAGTTGCATTAAGCATGGAGTAATGATATTGATAAAGAAAAATATCATTATCCTTGAACATACCCATTTTGAAGAGCAACATGTAGAAGCATTGCTCGCAAAAATAAAAGTTCACAGATTACAAATTGCAGTGCTCAATATATATGCATCGCCACATGCAAATGTAAACAATATTTTGAATGTCATTGCAAAAGCTTTATGCCACTTACATCTAAACAATATCATAGTTATATTAGGGGACTTCAATATTGATATGCTACATTGCAATCAAAAAACAAAGCAGCTAGAAACCTACATGGAAAAATACAACCTTCATTTCCTTATTGACAAAACTAATACCATGCATAAATCATTCATTGACCATGTTTGGGCAAATCTAGCTAATATAAAATATAGAATGTTCATATTAGATACATATTGGTCTGATCATGATACAATATCTCTTGTCCTTGAGCTATGATATACACATGAAACAGTTTACAAAATTGCAAATTTTGACATTTTTGCAGTACCTCATTGTTTTTACCATTTCTGTTAATGATAGTTTTGAATGACTGAATTCCTATTTCAAAAGTTCAATATGCCATCCAAAGTCTCTTATTTGAACCACTTGCAAAGTGCTAAGGTGAGGGTTTGTAATTATTATGAAATTGGTTCTATATTCTTTACTGCATAATGGTAAAGGTAAGCATCAACTCTTAAACCCTCTTGTCCAATTTGCTCATTCTATTGCATTATTCATTAATTTTAACCTTTTATTGTTGTTTGTTGCAGGTAAGGGTTACCACGCTCAAATTCTGGGTACGTTTCCGTTTAACACAACTTATTTTCCCAGGTTCTTTTCTTGCTCCGGTCCCTCACCAAAATAGTCGGAACGAGATCTTTAGTTATACGTTTGTTAGTTTTCTTAGTTTTTGTTTAAGTAAATAGTTTTGTCGGATGGTATCTATGCATCCCACCAGTTGTAGTCTTACGATTCAATGCATCTAATCCTACGGAGGTCATAGGTATTGTTTCTCTTGCCTTTACGATGGTTTAGACTATTTACTTCTACATTAAAATTGTTAATCATGGTAAAAACAATTTATGCTCACATAGGTATTGTTTCTCTTGCCTTTGCGATCGTTTAGACTATTTACTTCTACATTAAAATTGTTAATCATGGTAAAAACAATTTATGCTCATAGCAGTTTAAGCACACCTCTTACTTTGCTAAAAAAATGTCCAATACGTTAGTTGCAAATCCATGTAAAACTGTCTTCGGTCATTATTAAACAATAT
>APFE031089466.1:36612-58574 GCA_000404065.3 Pinus taeda | reverse complement strand
TATTCCCACTAAGACTGGTATCTATCTTAGAAACAAACAAGTAAAGTCTACTTTCACTTTCCTTTATGAAAATAGATAAGAGTGGAACAAAGGAGACCAACCTTAGTCTTGCGCTTGGTTTGCTTGTTTGATTCCTCTCCTTCCTGATAGATCTTTGTCGCTTCTTCTTTGTCTGCCCAGCTTCAAAGAACACCTGTAGAATCAAAGCAGCACTATTGCAAACATACAAGAATATGGAGGAAAACTTGAATAGCTTTATTAAGATCAAGAATAGCAAGAGGATTACAACCATATGTTCTGACCCAGCATCATCCTCTAGCAAGAAAGCCCTTATTCACCTCAAGTAAAGCTTAGATCACCCAACACTATGAAGTTTCTCCAGAAAACCAATAGCACTTCTCTACAAGATACAAAATTCCAGCCTCCGGATCTCTGTGATGAGGGATCCATATATAGATGATTGTAGGGGGTGAGTCATCTTCTGGGGTCTTGATTAGTGTCCTCTCTCTGATAGTTGTTGATTCCACTTGGAGACTGATGATCGCTTACTCATCCTTGGTCAAAAACAGAGAGGCAAGTGTCAGAGGGGAAGCTTCTGGAAGATTCCATGATCTTCCACCTCGCAAATTGTCCCTGCCATTTGTCCATTTCCGACCATCGCACCCTACAGAGGGGCCATTCAGTATGCATCACACCCTTTACACTAGGAAGGTGATATGCATCGCACCCTCTGCATTGGGTATCCAGTATGGTCCATTTTTGACCATTTCTGAGCAGGTTTTAGTGGAGAACTTCAAGGAGACGATGTAATCAGCTGACCTTGTTCCTTTAGGCAGTGAAGCAACACTTTTAGGGACTTAGGAGCCCTCAGTTTATGGAAATGTATGATTGGGGTTGCAGTGCCCAAAAATGTCTATAACAACTATCAAATGCTACTTCGATCATGTGAAATTTTAGATGTGGTCCGGCTTTTGGTTGGTTAATGTAGGTGTTAATGATGTCATCCTATGTTTTACCTTTAAATTCGATAGCATCTTCTATGGTTAGCAGTGATCTAATGTTTTCAGTTAGATATGATACAAGTTTTTTTTCTGGTTTTGATTATTGTTAAACTTGGCTGAGCTGGAGGATATAAGGCTAAATTATTTACATTTCTTCCTCTTGCTGTAGTCATGTTGCCTGTTCGATAGCTAATGTAAGCATCCGCAGTTGTTAGCCAAGGTCTACCTAGAATTAAGGGTTTCCCATCGAGTCGGTTTCTAGGATTGATGATCAGAAAGTCTGCAAGGTATTCCCAAGAGTCTACAGACACCATTACATCATGTAATGTGCCTTCTGGTTTGACTACCGATCGGTCAGCCAATTCCAACAAGGTTGTGGTTGGATCCAATGATGTAATGCCAAGGTTTTGACAAGTTGTGGTGGTAATAATATTGATTGTTGCTCCTAAATCAACTAAGGCATTAGGGAAGAAGCACTCATTTATTTTCACCGTGACTATAGGATTCCCTGGGTCCTCATATTTTACAGGTGTTTCTTTTCTTGATAGTAAATCAGATAAGCTACCGACTACATGGACAGTTGGATTTGTTGTTATTTTCCTCTTGGGATTTTTCATACATAATTCCTTGATAGTTTTTGCATAAATTGGGATGTCTTGAATAGCTTGGAGGAGTGGTATTTTTATACATAATTTTTTTAATTCTTCTAGAAGATCAAAATGAGGGTGTTCAATTGGGCGAGGTATGATTAGTCGTTCTGGGAATGGTGGAGACGAGGTGGTTTCTTGATCATGAGTTTTTTGTCTAGCCATGTTCTCTTCTTATGGTTCTTGTTCTACAAGTAACAGATCTTCAATTTGAACATCTTTATCCCCCTCTAATTCTATTACACCCAGATCTTAATTGAAGGTCATTTCACTCCCTTAACTCGGTTTCTAGTTCTGGTCCTTCAATAATTTGCACAGATTGAACCAGTTTGTTGTTGGGGTTCTTGTTTGGTTGGGTTGGGAGCTGTGGTCTTAAGTTGGTCTGGGGGTTTTGTTGCAATGTGTAAGGTGCTGGCAATGTGGGTTGAGGTAGGGGGATTGTTCCTACTAGATAATTTGTAGGTATCTGCCAACTTGACTGCCACTTCTGATTCTGTGAAATTGAGGGTGGCCGTTGGGATTGATATGCATTATTTTGCCAAAACGGTGGGAAGTAAGATGATTTGGTCAATTGTTATTTTGATTCGGTTGGTTGGGCCAGGGTGGCATAGGGAATGGTTCTTGTGACCAATTGGAAAAATATGGCTGGTTCTGCCACATGGTTCTCGGGTATTGTTCAGCACTATACTGAGGAGGCTGAAAAGAAGATGATGGGTCAATGGTCATACCTGTTGGTTGTGCTTGCCACTGGCGACACTAATTTATCAATTATACCAGTTTTGTTTCTTCTTCTGCTTCTTTATAAACTGCTTTCAATCCTAGGAGTGATGGGCAGCTTTATGTGGCGTGATTTTTCATACAAATGGTGCATATTTGGACCGTATCCAGCGGGCACTCTTTGTGGCTATGCTTCTTTTTGCATCTAGGACAGAATATCACCAAGTTTTGTTCTACTTCTGCTTGCTTTTGTTTGGCTTGCATAATGTCCAATTGCGTTGTCAGAGTCCCTAGAATATCAGTTTTGAAATCCTCTAGAAGATTGCCAATTTTTGCAAGAGTTATACCTCCACCAGAGATTTTGTTATCCCTTGTGATCATGTCGTGTTCTACTGGCTTCAATCTTGTGCTGCCTCTTGAACACCTGATACACAACTTAATGATGTCAATAAAATTTTCCTGATATATATCCCCTTTACCCATAATATTCAATGTTTCTACCCATTGTTCTTTCATCCCTTTAATTAGTGTAGTTTTCTGCACATTATCAGGTAAAGACAAAGTTGCATAGGGAGACCGCTGAAGGTTATATTGAAATCTTTCCACATATTCTTCTAATTTTTCACTTAGTCTTGCTACCATCTGAAATATTTCATCTTTCAATTCCCTATATCTACAATAGTATTGATACTTTTTTAGGAGAGCGGTTTTCATTTGATCACAATCATTTATTGTGCCTCCACCTAATCCCATAAACAATCGTAAAGCTGCTCCTTTCAATGTGGAGGGAAATAACTTTAGTTTTTGGCGATTGATGGTATAATCATACCCCTGACACAACACATCAAACCCAAACAGGAATGCGTCTGTATCCTCTAATGTCAGCCCATGAAAGGTAGGAATATTTTGGAGAGGAATTTCTTTCATAGGTGCGTTAACTATTGTGTCAACAATGGGATATTGCAATGTGGAGGTCTGAGGTGTTTGTGGGTTGTTGGCCATTTGATCAAATATGTGCTAATACCCTTCTAGGATCTCTATAGGGTTATTCCTAGGATGACTAGAAGGGATGGGAATGTGTTTAAAAGCGCTTCTCTAGTCAAGAATAATGAACATTCCTTGCTAAACTACTACCTGAGGGGATCTTGGCTCCTTTGTTTCCCTTGCTTCTTCTTGAATGAACTTAATGACACTCCCTTTATTTGGGGTATTGAGTGTTCCTGGTTGAATTATTAGCTGAGGGGATCTTGGCTTCTCTGTTTCCCCGGTTTATCCTGCTCCTTCACGAAGATTACTATAATTCCCTTATTGTAAAGAAATTGGGTGAGAATTTTCAATTTCTTGAAAACTTTGCTCAGTCTCTTTTGTTTTGTTGTGTACCTCAGCGAAGGCTACAGATGGTGATCCTATGGCTCGAAGGGAGCCAGTAGATTGTCTAGAAGCAACTTTTCTAGGACCTACTAATGGCTGAGATTCAACTTTCTTTATATTGTCGTTTATGAAAGTTGATTGTCCAAGGGTCACCAGTCCCTTAGATATGTCAGGTTTGGGTAGGTAAATTGGATTATTTTTAGTTTTTTTCTTCTTAGTCATACACATAATTCAAATATTTACCTCTACCCTAAATTCTTAACAATTCTGTTGGAAAGTGGGCGGGGGAGCAGGCATTTTACGTGCTCCGTATGCAGGTTCTTACCATTCATTTTTAATACCCAATTCTCTCCTAACAGACAAGCATCAGATGGACACTACTCTTAGGAGGCCACACTCTCCCCAGTAATGGCGCCAAAATGTTGAGTGATAAAAGGTGTCTTTTTAACTCCTAATTATCTTCACATTAGTTATCAATTCGGGTAAGAATTTCTATTTCAAGAGTGTAAACAGTATGTGGTCGTTGTTTACTCAAGACTAATGCTTCTAAATTGTAGTACAGTTCTTTCAAATACAAGAGTAAATGGATGTAGCTAGCGAACTCTAATTATAGTTAACAAAAAGCTTAATTCGCTAATGAAACCAAATCAAACATTCGTTCAAGTATCAGTCAAGAATACAGTAACAATAACTCATTTCTCTTTTAACTGATTGATTTTCCAAATGAATTTTCTAATCTAAACAGTAGGGATCTCAATTTGAGAGTGTAGATAGCAGTAGTCAATACTCATTATAGTAGAGAATCTCAAGATAGCACCCTGAGCTAAATAACTAGATTGGTAGACAATAATAATAGAACGCTGAACTAAATAACTAAATCTGAAATAACAATAATAGAGTGCTAAAGTAGATAACTAGATCGGAGATATTAACAACTTGAATCACTATTATTGCAGCATGTAAAACTGAGTAATCTAATTAAGACTAGAAATATGAAATAACAAAGCAATGTGATTACAGTGAGTGGAAATCAAACCAAACCATCACACGGCAGAAATCATAAAAGAATGGTACAGGAACAACAAGTGAATCTACCAGGGGCGGGCCCTTAGCCGCTAGTGAACACTATCGGATTACTTCAGTACATGAGAAGGAACAACAATTGCTTTATATATTAATCATTGCAAAATAGTTTCAGCGAGTTCGTACTCTACTTTAATTGCAAGAGTCGATGATCAAAGTTACAAATACAATAGTAATTCTTGGACAATGTCCCCTTGCTCTGCTTACAATCGCTGCCTTTTATAATGGCAAAGAGGTAAAAAGGATAAACTGTAACAACGATCCCTCAGGATTAAGAGATCCTGACGGATTCACACAATCTTCTAACTTCAGTCATCTTTCGCTCCTTGCACTAGTCCTATGATTCATTTTGCTTTTGTCCATAACTGCACGCTCCATCCTTGGCTTGCTTATATTTTCTCTATCCCTTGGGTGAGGAATAACAGTTGTCCCATTTCGTTTTTTTCCTACATAAAGAGGGATAACCGTCAGCTAAATCGTGATGATAGATAATTTCCTCATTTTTACCATAATCCTTTGATATATTATCATTTTAAGATGTAAAAGGGTTATAACTAAACAAAGGATGATGAAATAAACAATATATGCATACCATTTCCATGACTCAACACTTACCTTCAAAGGCAACATTTCATGAACCCTCTAGACTACTAGACTTATATTTGGTGTCATGATAGTAATAAGGACAAAGCTATTATAATAACATGTCATCTTAAATACATTGTTGGATGGAAAAAGTAATGTAATAAGATTAAGTGCACATTAGACAAGGAATTATGGAGACCGTGCTAGCAGCTAAATGGGAATTTCGGCTCGCAGCTAATGATATGTCAAATATGAATAGGAATGGATATCGTGGTAGTGACCAAATGGGTAATAAACTCATAAAACAGGAAATAAATAAGACAAGACTTGACCAACTAAGTGACTTGTACTATAATATATCATTCAAAAGAAAAATAAGTCCTAATAATTTTATCTTGTGCCTGTACGCTTTAATGTTATAACGCCCAGGAAAATGGAAACATGATTATATACATGGTATAATGAACAACATAAGTAATGGATGGTCAAGCTAAAGATTTGACCATATGAATGATCTAGTGAATTTTCATAAGGACTTACAACTTAGTGATATGAGTTAAGTAAACATGGGGGGGGGGGGGGGGGGGTGTTGTACATCTTGTAAGTAAAGATTGTGTGACCATTAACTGATTTCTGATTTAGAGATAAATAATTTCATAGGATATAATCTTGTCATCAAATTTAAAGAAAGATTTTGGAAAATAACAATAGGCTCAGGTGGAATAGATAATTTCTCCTATGGTAACTTACATCATAGTTCATTATTTTCATTCTGGAAAAAAAAGTAAAGATGTGGCCATAAATTGTATAGAAAAGCAAGTTTAATAGCTACGATAAGATTATTCCTTTGAAATTATGTTATAGCTCTTTGAGGTTTTCGGCAAATCCATTACGTGGAATGTATGATTTTATAGTATATAATACACTGGAAAAGAAGAAATAGAAAGAAGGATTACAGATGGTAGCCAACATTAGATACATCACTAGGTGTCCAAAAAAGTCCCATTCAAGCCAACTCTAAGCTCATATCTGGGAAAAACTACACTGGTACTTAGTCTGAACTATTGCTAAGAGGACAACTAAAAAAACGCACAACTCTAGGAAACATGTCTTCACAAAAGATATTTTCAATTTGTACTGTAAAATATAGTGAAAATACTCGTGGGTCATAGTGATCAGACAATAATTATTGACGATAATGAGGAAAGAAGGGAAAGTGTTGTTGAAATTTCTTAGAAAACAACCTATAATTGAACAATGGTTGGGATTTAAAATTTAGCCAAAAAATGATTATGGTGGATTATTTTATGTAAACATAATATCATAACCAAGGAAATCGGCTGATTAATATAAACCTTAGAATGAGGTGGATGAACCGTATGTGAAATATTTAATAAAGATGAGTTATATTCCCAAAGGAAATAGTATTGCTTTGAAAGTTTTGGGAAAACTAGTGCTCAAAAAGCTACACAATTATCAAGATATGAGTAGATGATACAGAAATCATGCAACAATTATCAGCTTGATACTAAAATAAATACGTGAACAGACGCACAAATCATGAAAAACCTTAAATTGGGAATGAAATTGAGGAAAAATGCTAGAAAAATTTGGTGGAATTTTAATTTACTATGGCACAAATTTCCAAGACAAGAAGATTGTTGAACCAAAAGTGATTAAGAAGGGGTGCGTTGTAATGGTAAATTTCATAAGTAATTACGGAGAGTGTCGCTAGAGGGAAGGCTTGAAGCATTGACCTTGGGGTTAATAACCACACACTCTCATCAACTAAGCTATCCCGACTACAAGGACGGTTGCACTGGATAAACTAGGAGAGTAGGCAGGGAATCTCCGGTGTAGCCTATTCAAATAGGTAGAAGAGTACAGTCAAATAACGGAAGGAAATTGCCAAAATCACACTTCGAGTGGATACAAATTTATGTAAAGGAGAATGAGGAGGTTTGAAATAGATAAAACGATGTTATTAATGTGTTGTATGTTGAAGCATATATCCATGTAAAAGTAAACTGCTCCATGGATGCACCCAAGGAAATTAAGTGTTATAGTTAATCATGAAGACCATGTGTGTCAAGATACTTCTAAATATCTAGGTTAGTAATGATCTTATATTTTCATCAAGGTATGGAATTGGTTTAGTGGAACGATATGGAATTATGTACCAAAATAATTATATTGATATTGATTAGGTCTAATTTGAGACCAAAGTAGGTGGAAATAAATTATCTTATACTAAAATACACATAATAAATACATTCAGGTAAAAAGATAATGGACCCACAGGAAAAAGGGGTTGGTATAAGTAGATCAGTAAGTACTATGACTTCTATGTAAGAAAAAGTGTACCTACTCCATAATAGATCATATTATGAAGTTGGATATCACCAGAATAAAAGAAAACAACTAATAAGAACTTTTATGAAATGGTTGCAAGAGCGGTTTCAAAGAAGGATTCAGAATTGATAACATACAACAAGCATATAAAAGTTTTTTTTAAGCATCGAAATATGATAATTTAATTTCCAAAGATGGTTGGAGTAAAATTGTTGTAGATAAATGATAAGGGTTTTAAAAGGAAATGGAACTCACTGAAAGGAAGCCAATAGTTGATTTGGTGATTCCGTTGATCAAGGAAGTTAAAAAGGAATTCCTATAGATTGACTTTCAATGTTTGAGCCACCATAATAATAAGATTGTGGAGGGTACTGAAGGGACAAAATCTATGTAAGAATGGACCAGATTCAACCATTTGGGACAATGTCCACCATGTATAAACTTATGAATAAATGACCTACACCTAAATAGGCAATACACCTATGCGTAGTGGATATAATAGTACCAAAACAACAATTTCTGATAACATTAGCTTTTAATAAAAGCTAAGAAATTCAAAATTAGTAGTAGTGTTAAAAAGTGAATGACCTCAGCAAGGTCAGAATTTGAAGAAAAATAAATTCAAAGAATGGAAATTGATTAAGGTCACTTTAAAAAAAAATCAATTTTGAACTAGTCAACAGTGAATTAGCTCACACTGAAATACTCATGATGGTTGAGTACCGATCACAAGTAATGAACTCAGCAAAAAAATAAAAATTAAAAAATCAATGGCATTATCATGACGTTATATTAAATGTTAATAACATTGTTTGAATGCATTGGAATAGTGTGACATATGTAGACGAACTACAAGAAGTGAGTGTTAGCATGAGTGCAAGAATACTCGGGAAAGGAGGCAATTTCCTGCTACCACTAAAAATAGTTAAGGGCAGATATAGCTAAGTAATTGAAGGATGGTTCAATCATGATGTAGTAGCCATGAAAAGGGCCAAAGAAATAAATGCACGACTGATACTATAATATTTCATGTTTAGCCTGTTACACACCGTCCCTTAATAATTGTTATTTTATTGCACGGGGGCATCACTGACAAACCAATATTATATCAGGTGTGTTCATATTGGGGCATTAAAAATGGAAAAATCAAAAAATAATATATTGGGGTTATAATGAGGGGCTAAAGTTTTTTAATATACCATACAACAATATATATAACCTAAGGTATTTTTTATAGAATTTTTTGGCCAAGAAGAGGGAAAAATATCGGGCTACACATCACCTACAAAGGGAAAGAGTCAGAAAGGTTTCATTCATGTTTCATTTTGGAGTCGAGCCTCTCTGCAACGACTCTGCAACCCACCTGCAACCCTAAGCCTTTCTGCTTTTGAACCCTAAGAGGAGTTGCATTTCTGAGTTTGGACCAGATGGGACCACTCCTCAAATCCTTGCCATGCGTCTTTCTTGTTCGAACCCGTGTCCAACTACCCACTTAGACTACTCTCTAACGAACACATCAACTGTGTCATAGTAGCAGGCTTCTCCAATTGCAGTGAGCACATGAGAGAGACCTACCAACAGCTTAAGTTACGGAAACCGCAGATACCCAATAAGTAGGCAAGAGCCACGCAGGACCGCTTGGATGGAAGGATACTACTAAGAAAGGAAGGCAAGGCAAGATTTTCATTGTTGATCGATCAAAAAAATCAAGATGAGGTGGGGATGATGGATGAAATGTATACTCAATTACAGAAAGAGATACATAAGGAGACGTGTTTCCATATTGGGTGGGTAGTGAGATTCATCGAGTTTAGTTTTGTCAAACCGCCTTTCTGCCTTTCCAACTTGAGTGAGACCTATTGCTTCCATTCGAATCTCTGAGCATGTTTTCTTGCTTATACAACCAAGCTATCTTATTTTCACCCACCTAGCTACTCTCTCATTCTCATTCCAGAGGGAGTCCATAACCTAAAATTAACGTGTTTTGACCAGGTAAGAACACCCAAATGATGAGTTCTACGAACACCCAACACAAACATAAGAAGAGGTGAGGAGTCTGCTTGTGGAGTGAAATAAGTAGTATTAGCATTTGATTCAGAGGAGTTGTCTTGTGGAGTGTAACAGGCGGTATTAACAATTGATTTAGAGGAGTTGGCTTGTGGAGTGCAACAAGCGGTATTAGCATTTGATTCAAGTGTTGTTGATCATAGTGTTGTATTATATTTTACCCAACGAGTCTCTATAATATACAAGTACATCCTTAAATAATTCTTTTGGCTACTTCACAAACATGCTCACAATTTTGACTTCTTGTAAGGAAAATTGATAACTTGAGACTTCAGAATTTTAGCTTCATCAATTTGGATTTTGACTTTGCAAAAAATTCTCAGAACTCTCTTCATGTAGCTTGAACTTAAAAAATTTGGTAACCTTTGACAATGGTCTCAAAATAGGACTGGTGTCCAACATAGACCTTCAACTAATGCATAGGATTGGATTTTTTGGAGATTATCCTTCTAGGGCTTATGCACAGAACCATACACAAATTTTGAACTATAGACAAAGGGTTTTACTCCTTTATAGGATTGATATAGTCGCTAATACGAGGGCCTTAAGTGCCTTGCAAAACTAGAACAATCCATTATTAATAATTTCACTGATTAGTAATGTACATACCAAAGTCTGTGTAGATGTTCATAAATTCAGTGATTTGGAAGATTCAGACCTAGGGGGCACCTTTTTGTTTTTTGCTCCAATGTGAAGAGGTGTGGCTTCTATAATGTTTCTAGATAATTCCTTTGACTCTTCACAAATATGGTCCTTACGCCTTTGCTCTAATAAAGAAGGTTTGTAGTCTTGAGTGTAGAGATAAGAGGACTCTGTTGATTTATGTTTTTCATTATTTAAGACTTGGGGAACTTGGTGTACAAAACATAAATACTTGTGTTCCTATAGAGCAACAAATTCATCATTGAGGATTTCATAACTTATGTAATGTTGATACTCATTATCAGAAATACCAATGTTTGGTGCAAAATCCTTATTGCTGTCATATTTGGAGCAAAGTCTCTCTTCCTTGGAGGGATGTTCTATCCTCAATTCTTGTGACACGTCTAGGAAGGTTATTCCAACACTTTTATAACATGACACAGTCTCAAAACCCTCATGATGGATGCTTGTGAAGGGCTTAGAATCAAACTTCCCCTCTTCTTCGTGATCACCAGACATTGATGATCCATGTAAGTAGTGTATAGGACATGCCTCTAACCAACCCAAAATATATGGTCTGATGATTGATCCAGACTGATGAGAGGATCATTATGAGTGTCCAGGCTTATGTTTTCATTATTATGATTGTCATGTACATATGACATAAGAGAAGGGAGTGTTCTTGTTTTTGTTTTTGAGCATAAATCCCACGCCAAATTCATCTCAAAGCTGCTACTAATTTCTTCTTCTGTATCTGCAACACTGTTTCCTATGGGGTAGCCAAGAAAAACATCACCAACCTAATGCGAATCCTCACTAGAAAGAGTGACACATGTATCATTTGAAGGTGGTGTAATAATTCCATCACATTTTTCATGTCGGTACTCATTTATGTGTTAAGAAATCACTTTAGATGCTAAAATGGCCCTCCTTCCTGTCATTGCTGCCACAAGGTTGTTCATGTTACAAATATCTAGTGTTTTCATATTCAAATATGGTCCTTACGCCTTTGCTCTAATAAAGAAGGTTTGCAGTCTTGATTGTAGAGATAAGAGGACTTTGTTGATTTCTACTTTTCATTGTTCAAGACTTGGGGAAATTGGTGTACAAAACAGAAATACTTGTGTTCCTCTAGAGAAACAAATTCATCATTGAGGATTTCATAACTTGTGTAATGTTGATACTCATGCAAAATCCTTATTGCAGTGATATTTGGAGCAAAGTCTCTCGTCATCGGAGGGATATTCTATCCTCAATTCTTGTGACAAGTCTAGAGAGGTTATTTCAACACTCTTATAACATGACACAGTCTCAAAACCCTCATTGTGGATTCTTGTGAAGGGCTCAGAATCAAACTTCCCCTCTTCTTCTTGATCACTAGACATCAATGGTCCATGCAAGTAGTGTATAGGACTTTCCTCTACCCAACCCAAAATATATGGTCTGATGATTGATCCATATTGATGAGAGGATCATTATGAGTGTCTAGGCTTATGTTTTCATTATTGTGATTATCATGTACATAAGCCATAAGAGAAGGGAGTGTTCTTGTTTTATTTTTTGAGCATAAATCCCAAGCCAAATTCATCTCAAAACTACTACTACTTTCTTCTTTTGTATCTGCAACATTGTTTCCTATGGGGCAGCCAATAAAAACATCGCCAACTTGATGCCAATCCTCACTAGAAAGAGTGACACATGTATCATTTGAAGGTGGTGTAATAATGCCATCACATTTTTCATGTTGGTACTCATTTATGTGTTAAGCAATCACTTTAGATGCTAAAATGGCCTTCCTTCTTGTCATTGTTGCTGCAAGGTTGTTCGTGTAAAAAATATCTAGTGTTTTCATATTCAAATATGGTCCTCACGCCTTTGATCTAATAAAAAAGCTTTGCAATCTTGATCGTAGAGATAAGATTACTCTGTTGTTTTCTGTTTTTCATTGTTCAAGACTTGGGGAAATTTGTGTACAAAAACGAATTACTTGTGTTCCTATAGAGCAACAAATTCATCTTTGAGGATTTCATAACTTGTGTAATGTTGATACTAATTATTTGGTGCAAAATCCTTATTGATGTCATATTTGGAGCAAAGTCTCTTGTCCTCGAAGGGATATTCTACCCTCAATTACTGTGACAAGTCTAGGGAGGTTATTCCAACAGTTTTATAACATGACACAATCTCAAAAACCTCATGATAGATGCTTGTGAAGGGCTCAGAATCAAACTTCCCCTCTTCTTCATGATCACCAAACATCAATGGTCCATGCAAGTAGTGTATAGGACTTGCCTCTACCCAACCCAAAATATATGGTCTAATGATTGATCCAGACTGATGAGAGGATTATTATGAGTGTTATTATGATTATCATGTACATAAGCCATAAGAGGAGTGTTCTTGTTTTTATTTTTGAGCATAAATCCCATGCCAAATTCATCTCAAAACTACTATTACTTTCTTCTTTTGTATCTGCAACATTGTTTCCTATGGGGCAACCAATAAAAACATCACCAATCTTATGCCAATACTCACTAGAAATATTGACACATGTATCATTTGAAGGTGGTGTAATAATGCCATCACATTTTTCATGTTGGTACTCATCTATGTGTTAAGAAATCACTTTTGATGCTAAAATGACACTCCTTCCTATCATTGCTGCCACAAGGTTGTTTGTGTTACAAATATCTAGTGTTTTCATATTCAAATTTTGAGTATAATCTCTCTTCCATAGATGCTCCACTTTCATCCCCAACAATGTTATGATTTCCTTCAAAAAGACCAAGGAGGCATTCCTCTCGTAGGGTTGTCAACAACTCTTGATATGTACCATCAAATTTCTGAACCTTGGGTGGCAATGCCTGAGGAAGATTTCAACTAGAGATTTGAGAGAATGTATGCTCTTTGGGCTACAAGAATGCTTCAGCTAGTCACCATGCTCTTGTCCTAAAGAACGCATAAATAACCTTATCATGGAATCTTCATGTCTTTCCATCAATTCACATATATGCTTCATAAATGCTAGGACATGTGGGGTAGTAGAAAAAGCGTTCCCCTCAAACTGTGGAAGGTCCTTTCTATAGCTAGGAGGACACGTTTTTTGTGTGACAACCTATTATTCTATGATACACGGAAATAAAATATGCCCAAAAAATTAAGATGTGTATAAACTCATCACATGAAACTCCTTTTCTATAATCTCTCATACTTACATGAAAATTTCATTACAAAGGTGAAATATTTATAGTGTAACCTACAACTACCTTGAGCGATGTATAAGATATTCCTTTAATAAATTGTGGATGGAAATTTCAACCATAAATTGTTAATATAAGTCTATATCCTTACAAGAATTATGGTACCTATAATGACTGTTAGAAATAATTTGCTACAATTTTAATAAATCCTCTCTCATGGCTATTTAAATATTTCTATGATACTTTAGATTTATAGGCAGTCTGATCAATTATAGGCCTTTAATCCTCACTTTCACTGTGCCACTCTAATTCCTTTAATAGGTCAAAGTTAACCTCTAATTCCTCGTGCTCTGTTTCTTGCTGTAGGCTGAAATTCGTAGCACAGATATTATATTTAGTTCAAGATTTAGACTTCAATTATGTTTAAAATATTATTGTGACATCGGCTTTAAATACCCTGATATGTCATGAGGGTAATCCTTGTGATTTTTAAGACAAGATATGATCTACAACATTATACATATGGATTTTAGATGGATTTGAAGTTTCATAGATAATTTTCCGGTCTCTTGTTTACTAGCACGAAATAAACAAACACAAATTCTTTCAAGCACGAAAACTAGGAATAATTCATTTCATAAATATTCATTTGTTAATATGGAACAAAAGTGCAAAGAATATACACAGATGAAATGAATTTATGTTTATATCCATAGATCGGACCCCGACAATGTGTTGTTCATCAGGATTATTGTATTTGGCAATTGGGAGATATGGTAATGACATGAGAAGCATGAATCTCAAGAGAAGTGGCATGAACTTCCAGTATTTCACTAAGGCTAATATTGTGTCTACTGTCACAAACACTTGGACTCTCTAGTCTCCACACAATATCCTTGTACCTAGAAAAGCATAGTTAGAATACTTTTGAGATGTGATTTTAGCATGATTATCGCTACTGTTGGAAAGTTTACGGGAAACTTTGATCTTCAGCCTGGGGTACTACGCAAATTGTATGTTGATTTTGGAGATATTTTCCTATTCCAGCAAGAGTATTATGTTGAGAGAGCCTTTCTAGAGGATTTGCCGGTCATGTTTCAGAGTAAGTGTTCTAGTTTGGAACCTCCAGATGTAGAGTCAGGGTTATTAAGGCAACATCACACATGCTTGCATCAGAAATATGTTGCTATCAATAAGAAGTGGCTGTAACATTCTAGATCTTCAGTGATCAGATAGAGAAGACACTTGGAGCTGTTGTTGGGCTTGAAATAAACCTGGTTTGTGCTGATTGAGGTGCTGGTGACATGATTTTGTTTTCCATTAGTCCATGCGCAATGAGGAAAGTACCTTTAGTATGAACAAAAGGGTATGACATAAAGTTTTTGAAGAGCATCAAACCAACATTTGATTTAGTCTTTATAACAGCAAAATTCATCTTATGCATGAAGGTTATGTAATCCTACGCTCAGGATACACCTTAAGACAATAAAATCTTGAGATTCGTATTTGGTGATCTAAATCATAAAGGGAGAATTATTTGTTTGAAGAAAATGTTGAACCCCTCATTCATAAGGTGGAACCTATTTCATTTCTAGATCGAGTGCTAATGAACCAATAATAACTCATCCAAATTTAAGTGTAGATTCAGGGTACAAATGATTTGTGGTTGATCTAGTTTTGTTAGCTTCTACTAATGAAAAATTCCACATAGTCAATCTCTTCTTCTATAGAGGTAAAAATTTCAACTAAAAGCTTAAATACATCCACTTTTAAGTTCCAAGAAAGCCATAGCTTGCAATCACATCTATATTGGTATCTAATTGTGTTCAAGAATCAATCAAATTTGAATGTGCAATGGTCCTCAATGCATTGATCCATTATCTTCACTCATTCCACATAAATTATTTAGTGACTTTTATTATTTCCATCACAATTCTAAGATTCCCATAATTTGTTTCTAGACATGCTTGAGTTTTGGATCAACAAAGTTGTGAGTGGAGACAAGGAAAGGTGATCCAACAACAACCCCAAAGTTGAAAATTGTTGGCTTTTAGAAGAGTTTGTGATGTATTAGAGGTAATTCTACCAAACCTAAGTTGTAATTTGAAAATTGTCTTGCTAGTTGAATTGCAGTAAGTAGGTTATTTTTGGTAGAAGCCAAAACCCTTCATTTGTTGATCTCGAATTATTGATAAAATGACTCAAATTGATGATTTGTTAGGGTTACTAAATAATCTAATACTCTCTACTATCAACAACACAAACACACTCAACAAAGAAACTTTTGCTAGACAACAATTTGTGGTCATATTTGAAACAATATTAGATAGCACTTTCTTTTTCGCATAAGACATCAATTTATAACTATATTTGTAATTATTCTAAGAACTATTTCAAGTTAAGTTCTAAATTTGCTGGTTAAGCTTAAACAACCATTCATCAAAACAATTTGGCTTCTCCTACCATTTGTTTGTGATCTTCCTTAAAACATCATATTCCTAGAATATATTTATTCCTAGAGTATATTTAACTATTGGCTACTATCTACTTACATGTTTCAGCTCTGTTTTTTCTGTTGGCATTATGGCTAAAGTGTTGTCCTAGATGGCAACCCATACAGGTGATGGATCACTGTACAACAGGTCAATAGCAAACATTGATGAATAGCTCTCAAATATTGAAGAAAATAAGGAGTACGCAGGCACACCGTTCAAAAGGTACGTACACGCAGGCATGTCTTATATAAAGTGCGTACATACCCGCAGGATACCCATTCATTGGGTGCGTACCCCCAGTGCACACACTTCAAGGTAGTTAAGCGCCCACACATGGGGTTTTCTCATGGTATCTAGCCGACGGTATTGTGTTATCATGGTTTTGGCCTGTGGTATTGTTTATTTTATTATTATTATTGAGCCCCATGATCCTTGATTTGAGGAAGAGCTTGCCTATATAAAGCAAAGGAGATCATTTGGCTTAAGTATGTTTTTGGTTGAATATCTTATGAGGGAAAGATCTAGTCTAGATCTAAATAAGGCGAATCTACTGATGGACTAAGATCTCTTCGGCGCATGTTCAGATCTGTAGATCTGACTGTCTGGGTTCTTTCGGAAGCCTTGAAATCATCTATGCCCGAAGGTACGCAGGTACAGTGAGAGAAAAGTGCATACATACGCAGGAGCGTAGCGTTTCAGGTGCGGCGGTACGCAGGCACAGAAGGGTTTCAGGTGCGGCGGTACGCAGGCACAGAAGGGTTTCAGGTGCGGCGGTACGCAGGCATAGAAGGGTTTTAGGTGCGCCGGTACGCAGGCACAGAAGGGTTTCAGGTGTGTCAGTACGCAGGCACAGAAGAGCTTCAGGTGCGGATGACCGCAGGCAGTTCAATGGACTCAGAGCGAGGTACGCAGGCTAGCAGTTGAGCAGGGTGCGTACTTGTATGCAGGCTAGCAGTTGAGCAGGGTGCGTACTTGTATGCAGGAAAGCAGTTGAGCAAGGTGAGTACTGTAAGCAGGCAAGTAGTTGAGCAGGGTGCTTACGTAAGCAGGCTAGCAGTTGAGCAGGGTGCTTACTTCTCTTAAAATCTTTGTTTATCATTGTTGTGTTCTGGGTTTGGTCCTATTATTGTTGATCTGGTTACTACAGTTGACTGGGTGATTCTCTTATACTTGATGATCATTTGATGCTTATGGATCCAGTTTGAAAATTTATGAAAAGTGGTCCTTGTAAGAAAAGTAGTAGGGGGTTGTAGCTCCCTTCCAGGAGAAACTGGAAAACGAGAGAGAGTTGTAGCTCTCTGCAGGTTGCAGCCTGCGTACTGGTAAAGGACTGCACCAGTACAAAACCATTGTAAAAGGCGTTTCTAATTTGAAAGAAGATAGAGACATATTGCAGCAGGTGGTTTTCACCCACATTGGGTTTCCACCTTACATCTTGTGTTCTTTGGTGTGACTATCTGTTTTCTTTGTTCATGCTCATTATTTTATGGTACTGACATGCAAAACTAATTCAAATAACAAATAAGGAAGATTTATAAAAAGAAGTAGATAATACTGATTCACCCCCCCTCTCAGCATTATTTCCAACACATGTGGGGTGGGAGAAGATGGTGGTAGATCAATAGACTAATTTTCAAGTTCTCCAACCTCCACTTGTGTTCATGGAGTTGTTTGATGGGAAGAAGAAAAAGAGTTGCTTAGAAAAATAACTTTTTCTTTTGCATATTTGAGAGCTCCATCACCAATAAATGTTGGAAAACTTTGAAAAGATTCATATTCATATGCATTCAAAAAAATTTGAACAAGATACTCAAACTTCTCTTTGATAAAAGTCCAATCAATATCATCCTCAGAAAATTTATATAAAAAATGAATAAAATTATCGTGAAAAATATTCAATAGATTCATTAGGTTCTTTTTTGAGACGAATGATTTTCTTATAAATAGTTTCATGGTCATACCTATTAAAGGCATGATGAATCTCCTTGACAAGATTCTCGAAAGAGTGAATAGAGTCGGTTGGCAATGTCTAAGACCATTTTTTAATGCATGCTTTAAATGTAAGGATCAACAACCTAAAAGTAGTATCATCACAATCAATTTCATAACAGGTGAAAATTCAAGAAAATGAGCAGTGTGCTAAAAAATGGTTGTTCCATTGTTGCTATCAAATTTCAAATTTGAAAAGTCTTGAATTATCCTTGGGGCACTTTCATCTTTGGAACTCTAGAGAAAAATTATGGGGTTAAGATTTGGGCAGTATCCATTAAAAGTAAGAAAAGGTTGAAACAAAATTCATAGGATCGGCTTTACATTTGGCTCTCCTTTGAGTGCCAAAAACCTGTTGATGGTGTTGGAAACCACAAATAAGGCAAGGTGTCTTCCCAATGTGAAGTCCCAATTAAACCCTAGACCGTTCAAAATAGGAGTCCTGACCAAAATATGATTGTTTACCGAAGTGGTGGGTTTTAATCATGTTTCTTGGTTACAATAAATGCATAGAATGATTTATATGTGACTTTGGCATAAGCAAATGTTTGAACTTTGTGAAGTTTCAAGTGTAATGCAAGAGAATTTCCATCACACTAAAGGGAAAGAAAGTGGGTGCCTTAGAAGTATTTAATAGTAATTATCTTAAAAGGGACACACAATCAGTAAAAAAATCATAAGTTAACCTGCAAAATAGTTCACAAGATAACCATGATCAAAATAATATAACAACACGCATCCAACAAGATTCATACTAAGGAAAACAAATTAGTTCATAAGTGTTAGTGTAAATGAAATAACACATATCGAAAACATGACAAGAATAGTCTTACTACATCCACGACATATGCATGAAGATGTGTTATCTCCAAGATTTCTAAAACTGAAAGTTCTAAACATATATTTACAATTGATTAGACACTAGCCCTAATAGTGGAACATGAAGACAAAACTTTCTTCTCCAAATAAAGATAATCGTTCTATGCTAAAAGGAGAAGTCAAGGCTCTAAAAAATGCTCCCAATCTTTCTATTCTAAGCTAAAATCCCTTTTCATGAGTTATGAGGGTATATTTAAAACATATGAGATGACTATACATTTTACTTTGTGACCTTTGGACTTCCCTCATGACTCTTTGATTTCATTTGTCTTTTCTAGCTAATGACCCTTCATATTCCACAATTCACACTTGGATTTCCCTACAAATTTATTTCAAATTAAATATTACAAATACCCATATAATACAAAATTGGGTATAGTCTAATAAAACAAGACTAATAAGACAAAACAACATATCAATCTTGATTTTTAGGAAATTCTAGCTGAACGGCTTCAACTTGTATATCTTCGATCACATAGCAATGTCAAGCTTTGTATTGTGCAATGATTCCCTCAAATGTTTTCACAGGATTAGGTTGAAAGTAGGCTCTCGCGTCCATTGCATCTAGGTATACAGTCTTTGAGACAATTTATGTTTCCTTGTTCAACAAGAACAACATGGTGTTGATATTAGCAGGGCCGCCAATATACTATTGCATGTTATGTTTGTTGACTTCTAGGTCCCCTTTGGTAGAAATCTGCCCTAATTGGTCCAAGTATTCTTTGACTTCCTGTCTGATTGCATTTCTTCCTTTTTATTTTGTGAGTGTGCCAAGTGAAGGGATCTTATTATATTTCACCATATAATCCACATTGTTGTACAATTTTACATAAGAGGAAAAAATGTTGTCTATTAAAATGTTGAGTTGTTTGTTGCTTTGTATAAACATCTGGAATTCAACATTTTCCAACTCAGCTTGTCTTTTCTTCTTAACCAACTCAGGAGGTGTACCTCTATACTTCATTCTCCACACATTTAATGCAGTGATAGTTGCCTGAAAAACTTTGAGAGATTTCACATTCTAGCTTTATTTCTACTACATGTCATGCAAGGGGGAAACTACTTTGTGCACGCTGACTAACTCCTCATAGAGGTTTCTCATAGTTTCACCCATTGCTAATGCTTCACCAAGTATAGCTTCTTGAAGTTCTTCTAAGTATACCTATGTTGGTGTTACTTTTTGAACCTCTACCTAGAGTTGTTCAATTTGTTTCCTGAAGCTTCTAAATTCTTTTCCATTTTTCTATTCTCGACTATCAAATATTTTGTGTTTGACTTAGAATCTCCTACAAAGGTGAAGTTGGTTCCAAAAATAGCTTCGGGATTATTTTTGGTGTCCATTTTAATCACCTTCTTATTGATAAAAATAGGATGTGTGAGGTCATTCGGAAAGCGATTCTTTCTAACTTGAAAATTTTTCTTTTGAAGCTCATCATAAGTCAAGTTACCAATATCCATCATCGTATCTTCATTAAGAGGACCAATTTCCTCTTCATCATCTAGAGCTTTTCCTTCTACATGAGGAAGGGGAGACTAAGTGGTGATCTATTTTGTACAAGGCATGAAATCAAAATCCTAATTATTTTTCTCCAACTCTACCTCCATGTCTTAAATGGCTATTGAGTCTTCAATCTCCTAGGTAATTCCTTTATCATGTTTTTGTTTTCTTTCTTCTTCAAGTAGCCAATTTTTATCTTCCTCTTCGGCCTGCTTCAATATTGTTTCTTCCTCTTATTTTCTCCTTATTTATTCTTCTTATATTTACCTTTCCTCTTGTTCTTTCTTCTCTTGTTCTTCCTTCTGGCTTAACTCTTCTTATTTCCTCTTTTGTTTCCCCTTTCTCTCTGCTACCATAGATTCTTTCAGTATATATGGATCTAATTTGTATTTGTGGATTTTCTCTTCTGTTGGACTGTGTGCAAACTTCCTTTTATACTTTATTCTCACTGGGTTGCACTTCTCTGATGGTCTTTCATTCGGACTAGCTTCCTTCTCTAGAGTCACATGTAATGGACCTGCAAGGCTAACTAGTACGTAGGGCTTAGAGGAATTATAAAGGACTTTTATCTTTTCCTCCTCTGGTCTAGAATAGGCCCCACTTAGCTAGTTGAAATTTCTCTTTGCACAGTGTTACTTGTGAACACTTATGGGATCATATGGGTGATATTCCATAAAACAAAACCTAAATTTCTTCAACTCATTACCTTTGGTTTCCATAGCCTTCAGATTCTTAATTTCATACGATCCCACCTATAAAGGAAGGGTGGGCCATGGTGTTTTCTTCTTCCTTTGAAAGACTCTAATAAAGCATGTGCAAAGATGGTACACAATATCCTACATGACTAATTTGTCATTGGCGTACCTCATTAATAGATGTGTTGAATTCTGATAACCAAATACCTTGAGGTAAGTTTGATCAGGTGAGGCAAACTAATTAGAAAGTCTTGCTACTTCTTCCACAGCCTCACGGGATATGCATGGTGTTTCATCCTCAAAGATCATCTGGTACAACACTATGAGGAAGTGATCAATAAGCTTCTCCATGACTACTCTATAATTGCAGTCCAAAAGAAACTTGCAATAAATATGAACAATACATTATTTTGGTGTCCAAGTCCAGCTCATGCTAGGGAAAGAATTCTGAGCACGTATCTTTTCCAACAAGTATGCAGACATATAGAATATAGCCTTCTTTCGCTTGGGAGGATTTTTATCATTAGTCACATTGATAAAAATTTCTTGAGTGAACAAATTTGACTAGTTGAATAGCTTTCCTTCATTAACGATATGATGCAAAATATATGCCCAACCTTTGAGAAAGGTCTGAGTACTCTTCTGAAAATAGATCCAGTAGCATAATATAATCAGGTACTAGAAAACTTTCCTAAGAGATTTAGTCTTGTATGTGTTTCTAGGTGTTTAGAGAAACTTGGA
>APFE031089466.1:0-22291 GCA_000404065.3 Pinus taeda | reverse complement strand
GCGCGACCCATCCAAACCTACAACAAATCTCTTGCAATTTTGATTGTAATGCAGTTGTATAGATATGAAAGATGATCATCTTGACGACTTCCCAGCGTTTCATACATATGACCGAAATGGCCTATTAGTTCGTCTAGGATCAGGATCAGGAGAACATTTGTCCTCCTCACTAAAACGTTACATCCAAGAGTTTTTGAAGGTGAATATGTGGAGTGCATATGTACCCGAATGGGCCGCGGAAGAGAAGATAAAATGCAGAGAAATGGTTGCTCCTGAAGCGCGATATATTTTTGTGCGGAGTATTCAAAGTGTCGACAATGAACATCTTTGCAATATAAATAATAAGGAAGAGGTGCATAAGTGTCAGTGGACAGGTGATGGAGACCCTACGGTTGCTTTTGTGCATTATCGATTCATGGTCGAGGAAGAAATTCCTGTAGTCTATGTTTATAAAACTTCAGTTACAGAGAATGTGGCGAAGACACTTGAGGGAATTCCTGTTTACACCATCAACAACGCGAACAATGAATTTGTATTGGTTTTGGACCTGAATAGTTCAAAGTCCCTCGGGTTACTCTGTTTCAGACAACAAGATGCAGAGGCCCTTCTTGCACAGGTACAACTTCGACAACTAATGTTAAGCCATGGAGCGAAGGTTGTACCCATTCCACTTGAAACTGTTTATACACTTAAGGTTGAAGGAATTGCATTCTGTTTTTTGCCAGATCCTGTCCAAGTTAAATATGAATTACAGATGAAGTCAAAAGATTTGTCAAAAGGTTTTGATGGGGTGCTTGTGTTTCAGTATTAATATGCAGTCAGATCGCCTGGTTATAACGAAAAATAATCGACGGTTATATCCACTCTACTTCTGCAAGGAATATTTAGAAAGAGAACTTCTAAGGAATTTGAGAAACCAACCAAAGGCATCCTGACTATCCTCAGATATTCTGGTGGGAAGTTTGGAAGGCATCCTAAAAAAAATGGAGGAGAGAAGAATTTGACACCTGGCCCTTCACTTCAGCTAAAAATAAACAAAGATATCTGTCACCAGAAGGATAGGATTCATATTCTTATCTATAACCTCAGTTAGTCATACAATGGGATCTGCGCTCCAATTCTTAGTCTTTTTGGTTAGTCATTAGAGAATTTCAAGGAGAAAGTTGTTCTTTTTTCTATTTATGTAACTTCAGGTGAAACAGCGCTCAGGTTTTTTTGGGTTGATCGGATTTCTCCTACAACAGTCTTATTTAATGTATTAAAATTTTTTTGTAAAAGGGAGTGAGAGGGGGAGAGAGTGCTGAGAGTTGGTGGAGAACAGAGAGATTTTATTGTACAGTCTTTGACAGAGATTTAATGAAAAATACAGCTCTGACCCCTGAGATTCCTGTGGTATGACAATTTAGCATAAGTTTTCCTTCTGTTCATATGTAACCTGTTATGTTTTCATTTCGTTTCATGATCATTTCCAATTGAACAAATGAAGTGTTTAGGTAGAATTCAATATTTTTGATGCTCTGACCAATAAGTTATGTTCATTAATTTCTTCTGTTTGACAAGGATTCAATCTTTATTGCCCTTGTTAGGTCATCAACAGTCTTGCATTCATTTAGATCTACAGAGAGTGAATGTTAAATTATCTGCCTCCTATGCCTCAGGGGGATAAATCAATGTGTTCTTGTATACTTCCTGCTAAGCTAATACTTTGCCCATTGCATCCCAGAAAAAAACCCATTCATTTTAATTAAAAACCCTTAATTATCAATATATACTAGCCTAAAATCAGATATATCTATTGGTCAATCTCAGTCCCTATGAAGACTTTTTAGCCGAGATATAGACCGAGAGGAGCCTCTCCTAGCCACCGAATAGTCTAGCTACGGGCTAGTGGTTTGAGTTGCCTTGGAGTTTACCTTTTTCAGCCTGAGGTGAAATTTCAAGCGCTAACAGGGTGTTTAATTACCATAATGACATTGCCCTTTTGAATAGATTAGAAGGCATCAAGCTTCAATTATGTTGGTATAGTAGAATAAAGGGGCAACACATGTATAAGTATGATTTGATAGATCATACATTAGTACAACTTGAATATGTTATAACAATCGCAAAATTATCATACAATGCTAGGAATGATACATACAAATTAGAAGAATGTGATTGCAATTTTTTTTCAGATTTTGTGAAAAATTTGAACAAGGTATATTTTCAAAACATTCTACTTTCTCTTTCCTTATGTATTTCCATATGTTGGATAATTTATAAATAATTATTGGTTGTATTTTTGTTGATTTGTTCATATGAATCTGATGTTAATTTTGTACTTTTTGGTTTTAGGTCTAGTGAATAGTTCAAATGGTGAATGTTCACAACGTGGTTTAGGATAACTCAACCTTTTTTTGCTACCTGCTTTTTGGTGTATGTTTCTTTCACTAGTCATTCATCCTTTTGTAGTTGTGTTTCATTCAAATGATAATTTGGTCCCTCTGAAGTTGGTCCATTTAATCATGAAAAACAAGAAGAGGTGGTTCCTTTTTCATGAGTATATTTTATGGATAATTATGTGGTTCTTCTCACTAATGTTAACGTTTTCCTTGAATTTTTAGATTAATGGTTCGCATGCTAGAAAGGATATCAAGGATCTGATGTCACAAGCTTCAGTCATGATGGTTTTTTCTCACTCAAGTCAACAAATTTACACCATAGCAACGTCTAGCACAAGTTCATTTTATTTTGAATGTTTATGTGGTAGTTGGCTTTCCTATTTTTTAAATTGGACATATAAATCAGAGTCTGTAGTTCAAAAGTGCCATCAGAGTCTTTTTGGAAGTATTTATGTTTTGGCCATATGCATGAGGTCTACAACAGTTAAATTGTATTTGGTTATTATTGTCAATTGAGTCCTCAATCATATTTTGGGCATTTCCTTTCAGTGCTTTCACTAAAAAACATTAACATTAATTACTATCTGTAAAGACTTTTGGACATGTGATGGTAGTTTGTTTTTAAATTATTTGCAACTTTATTGAGATATGTGCTTCTGGTAGATTGTTTGGGTGATGGCACTTTGCTTTCTTATTTTTGCCTACATTGATATACACGTGTTTGATGGGCCTTGCAATGTGTGCGTATGATCCAAGGGCTATTTTAAGGTGAATGGTATCTGATTTGTTGCAACTTTTGGATTAACAAGAATTTGATAGGGTGAATGGTATGCAAATTTTAATTGATTTTATTTTTCCAAAGAAAGAATGCATACATTTCTATTTCATGGTTTGGAAAAGGAAAATACATAGCAAAGTGCTTATAGCATGACATATCACCTCCAAAAAGGAAAATAAGGCCACTTGGTTGCCACTTTTCACAAACTTTCATACAGAATATACCTATGATCTCTCCCGAGAAAATAACTAGAAGAAAAAAATATGCATTTTTGAGTGAGGCAGGTTGTCAATGGGAGGTGATGTAGAGCTATTTCCCAGTTTTATATTGCTTATTGGTCTCTCCATTATCCCAGAATCTCCAAGACGACTGGTAAGATTTTAGAATTCTTGATTTTATGTTTAAGGTCAGGATCACGCTCAGTTATGGATTCCTTATCAGTTTTGGAGGGGTTTGATTGTTCAATAGTTACTTAATTCTTTGTGTTTGTATTTTCAGCAAACCAAAATTGGAATCAAATTAGGGTGGCGAAACCCAGCAAGCCCATGGATAGCAAAGGTATTTTATAGTATTATGTTGTCCAAACCCCATGCCAAAACCTAATATCGGCTAATATGTAGTACATCCTTATTAGTGATTATATGAATATCAATGGCTCTATATGACTAGTGTAAAATAGAGATCGATTTGATAGAGGTTATATGCATACTTTGTGATGTAGTGGTGACGTGGGCTGAAACAAGGCCTAGAAGGGTTTTATTAGACATTGAGAACCTAGGATGTCATGATTCAAAACCCAATGGGGGTGATGACATCAAGCTAGAGTAAGAAGGCTTTTTCATTCCTAGAACATATGTATTTATTTTTTAAATTTGCAAAACCCTTATGTAGTACTCATGTTTTATTAGAACATAGTGGAAACTTCAGTTTTATAAAGAAGTTTTGATTGTGAGCTTAGCCTCTCTAGACAATGATTTTCCTCTAGATATATGCTTATTCAAGCATATTAAACCCTCTTTTGTCGAGGGATGATGAAGAAAAATGTGTATGTGACGCTTTGGGTGTGTAATTCTATGTTCACAGGAAATCTAGGAAGCAGAATCAGCTTGTTGATAAGAAAATGCCAAGGTAGATTCAACTTCCCAATATGATGCTCTGGTCTTTTGCAGATATTTTTGGGGTTGTTACCAATTAGAGTTAACAATTAGAATTGGGTGTGTAGGAGGTTTGGTGTCGGTCTCAAGAATACAAGTGCTACAACAAAGTCATCGTCCATGGTATGTACATCATCCATGGTTGTATAAATTGTGTGTGATTAAACAACTGTCTGATTTATATATAATATATCAATCCCCAACTGTTAGCATGCAGCATGAGGTGAATGATATGAGTTCACTACTACTGGACTTTATATGTTGTCTTCTATTTCAAATCGGTAACTGCACATGAATATATTAAGGTCAATAACAGGGCTCTTTGCTTGTCTGTTTAGTTGGGATGGTTTACATGTATTTATTTTACTTCCATTGGTTTTGCTTTACTTTCCCAACATTGATGAAGAAGATAATGAAAATCAACTTGCTATAGTTGAATATTTTAAAGATGTTTTCCATTTCTATTGGTATACAGAGGTATGCCCCTTTTGTCATGGGAGCCTTGCAAGCTGTTTTTGTTCTATTCATAGGATAATCAAGGTTGATCCTTATATTCAAAATTGTCAACAAACTCTCAGAAAATATCTAGTACTCATGTTCAAACTAGGTTGTCTTCAATATACCCTTTAACAACTCGGCTTTAAATGCTCAGTGATATGCAATGAACCAAAAAGGGATGAGATGGATGTGAAACCATAGCTGTCATCTGAAACATTCCAAGGATCTGAGAATCTCAAGAGAAATTATTCTTTTAAGAATGATACAGTCCTCTAAAATGAGGGTTGTAATACTTCAATCAAGCATCTACAGAGGTTTGGCCCATCTCCCTGGATCATCGAATATTTCAATCTTTAAGTATATCCTCCTATATGTTGGAGATTTCTATACTACAATTATGAATACTGGTTAGCACACAAACACAGTTAGCTTCAAGTGTTGATGGTAATCCTGGTCACTCGTTAGGGCTGTTAGCTTCAGTCCTCATTCTCCTTTCCCTCAATTACTGTGATTATCCATAGAAGACACCCAATCACTGATTTAGAGCTTGGTAACTCCTCCTCAACAAATCTTGAAACAGTCCCAAAGTACATGGAAGAATTTTGACCTGTCTACACTCAAGCCTGGGAATATGCATCCTAGAGAGGACTTATACATGCCTTCATAGTATCATACCCTTCGAATAGTCTTAGCAACAAGCTACTGTAGCATCTCTATTCCTGCAGCCTATACCAAACATAAACCTCACAAAATAGCACAAAATAACATCCAACATGTATTCCTTTGACAACGACTATATTCAACAGGAAATATGTACCCAAAATTAACTGATATGCTCCCTAGACAGAACTCCTATCCTCCACGCATGGGGCCACATACCTGCAGCTCTTTCTCCCAAGAAAACTATAGAATGCAATTGTTAATAGTTTATTCTGCCATATAAGCTGATTTTTTTCTCAGTGGCATATATTCTTCTACCTAACTCCTTTCTCACGTGTCAGTCATATCCATCCATGATAAGTATTCCTACTAACCCTACACATTTCTCTTGTACCCTGCATTTTTTATAACTTGTATTAGATGTGCGATGTGGAATGTGAGACAAGTAGCAAAACTGTGTTGGGATTTCCAATTTATAGCCAAAATTTATTTGAATTGTGAACAACTAAGTCATGCAATAATTTCTCAACAGAGTCCTGAAATATATTATCACATTGTTTGGTATTGAGTCATGAAATATATTATCACATTGTTTGGTATAGAGAGAATTTTATTTTGTTTCAAGTATAGCCGAGTTACTATGCTTAAAATTCCTGCTAGGTGTAGAAAAATCACACAAATTTTCTTACTTACCATCTATAAGTATATTGGTTTGTCTTCCACCAAAGAGATTTAATCCCTATAGCAGTCACGTAAATTTTATTACAATCCATCATAATATTATCTCATAATAATACCTCATGGAGTCACACAATATACTGTTTGGTATAAGATGAAAAATTTTCTATTAGCAATAGTCGAGTTACTATTTTTAGGCTTCCTGTTAAGTATAGCTGAGTCAAGCAAATCTCAATGGCTAGTCATGGTTGTCCATATTCGATTCCACAAGGCAATTCATTCTTGCCATCATATCATGAGTGAATTATTAGTTTCTTTAATATTTCTCGATATCAAAACATTTTTTATGATGCAAAGAATACTAAATCTTACATTTTTTAACTTGTATTGGATGTGTGACTGTAGGGTATTTTTTCACAAAAATCTTCCACCCTAATATTGCAAGCAATGGAGATATATGTGTCAATACTCTGAAGAAGGATTGGAATCTAACCCTTGGACTGTAACACATTCTTCTTGTATGTGTTGAACCGCTTATCAATTAATCGTATTTATGGGTACGATGTGATTATGTTACAAGAGATACAATGTGCTTATTTTATAAACAAAATATATTTATATAGGTTTGTTTTGCAGCCTCTATACAAGCGTTCATGCTTTGAAGCCCAAATTGAAGAGTAAAGTGGAAATTTCAAAGTCTATTTCTTTAAATGAAGGCCAAAGAAATACCCTCGTGACCTCTCCTACCCAACTTCTACCATTCTAAACAAATATGAGAATGATATTCAAGATCCAAGCATAAATGTCGATTCAACAGAAGCTATAGGAGTTGGTGCATCAACACCAAGCTTTGTAATGTGTCTTAACAATGGTATTAGGTTTTTCACAATAGTCATAGGTTTTCTCTAGTGCTTTTACAAAGCTTTTTCTTACCAGTGCTTAACAAGCTGACTTGGCTCTAGGTCTATGGAGTTGTTTCATAGATTCAATTTATTCTAGCATGATGATATGCAGGTGTTTGTTGTAGCATGGTTTCTTTTGGACTATAGAGGCCATCTACAACCTCTTTGTTGATGCATTTCTAGTTCAAAGATGGATTGCAGTCAGTGTTATTTTGGTTATATGCATTTTTACTTGTTATATATATGAGAAACTTTGCATATTTGTGTATAACAGTTTCGATTCATATTGATGTACATTAATATCTGCAATTGATTTGAAAAAAATGAATATTTATGTAATTTTTGTTTCACTGGTCTTTTGGTTTGGTTTTTCTCTGATTATCAGTTTTGGGGTCAACTGGTTTGATTACTGGTCCAATTCTGATAACATTGGTTCATTGTCCATTGATCATTTTTAGTTTTAACTTTTGAGTCTTGATTTTTGATACTAATGACCTTAGACCAAGTATTTGACTCATCACCTTTTACTATTTCTGAGTTTGAGTAATTTCAATTTACTAGCCTAATATTTAGACTTTAGTATCTACTATTGAATCATTTATGATGTGTGAATCAATATATTTTGTTATTGAATTTAAATTTGAATCATGTTTATAACACACACACACACATATCCTGACATCCCCCTATCCCCTTGAATCTTGGAAACTAGGTGGGACATTAGTTGTAATTGCTTGATATTTGTTCACTGAATGAATGCTACCTCTTGGGTATGACTCTATAGTATTGATTTTAGTGTCATGGTTGAGTGTATTGGTTGATGGGAGATTTTTTTTATGATGCCACTTTGAGTTTAGAGACCCAACCTTTATGACAGGCTTCATAGGTGGAATCCTGAGTTTTATAAGAAGGCTAAATAATTAGTCTTCATAGAACATCTAAAAATGAAATCTAAAATGTTTGCCAATGCACTCATGTTCTTGTAAGTTTGGTCTAGGGGTCAACCCTAACTCTTTAGCATTGCAAGAGTGTTACATTACTCCTTAAGCTCACCCAAGAATGATATCAATCTTCCTCAAACTTCATTCTTGAGTTAAGCATAGATCCGGGCAAAATAGCTATGGCAATGTATTGTGGATTGGCTGGAATAGTGAAATCTTTGATTTCTACCTTATGGAATCCTCATACCCTATCTAACAAGAATATTGAAGGTTTTTGTTCTACTATGGAGTCTTGGAATGCAAAATTTTAGGTATGACCATTTATATGCTTATGGGCCAACTCCTCAATGTTTAAACTTGCCTGGATGAGGAATTATTATTATGAATTATCTTCGGTAAAATAGACCTTGGAAGTCTGAAATTGACATCCATAGGCCATATTTGGGTTAGATTGAAAATAGCAAATCAATGTGCCTAATTAAGATTGGTATTATATATATGTGTGTATTTATGTCTGTATTCAAGTTGGGATGAAAATCCAAGTCCAATCCTTTTTGGGACAACATGTATGTTCACCTCTCATGTATATATAGGTATTTTTCTCTAACAAAGTACACATACATGCAACCTAGAAAGCTGTAGTTGATGGCCCATGAGTTGGAGTGCAGGTTGGTCATGGAAGATTGGATGTGTCCTCATCCAAGACTTGCAAGCATATTTATGTATGTATCCTTAAGCTAAGGGAGAGAATTCCATTACAATAAAGGAGAGCATCCCATTACAACAATAATGTAATGAGTGTTAGCACCAAGGACTTCATGGATGAAATGACAAATTTGTACATAGGCTTGAGGGCTTGTAAGTATTTATTTGGTCCTAATGTGGTCTTTTTACAGGTTGGTTACGCATGTACTTACCTAGCTAAATCATAGCTAAATAGGCCATCATATCATGGAAATTCTCATTCAAAAGGGAATAAGAATCACACCAAACCTCTTTCTCCTTGACAGAGTGTCTAATAGAGACTATTCTATGATGGTTTCAAAGGCTTTTTGTGGGCTTTCCTTTTGTTAAAAATTGGGCATCGTCGTGGCATCACCCAGACCTGGAAATGAATTTGCATTGTGGGAGTCTACTTCCAATGCTTTTATGCCCCTGGATCTGAAGCAAAGAAAAAGCTTGGTATGCAATTGAGATTAAGCTCTATTTAGCCCTACTCATGATCCTTTGTAGCTCTTGGGGAAGCAAATAAACAAGTTTAGAATGAAACTGAGAGTAAGTTATCTATGGTTCTTCTTATGATCCTTTGTAGTTCTAGGTGATTGTATCTGTAGTAGATTTTAGTCATTGACAGGTTAATTTAGGTCTTGGAAATCTAATGTCATTAAAGACTTTTCCTTGACTACCACCTTATCCAATGACTGGAACTTTCTATGCTCAATCCTAGAATGCCTGAGTTTATTTACGATATGGTGGATTAGTGAAGGAATTTCCCTACAGGTGTTAAATTTTCAAGGCCAATAAGGATTTTTCCTCTCAAATTGGTATCAAAACGAATTTTATACTTATGGACCAACTCCTCAATGTTTATACTTGCTTGGATAGGAATTATTATTATGAATTATCTTCAGTAAAATAGACCCTCGAAATCTAAAATTGACATCCATAGGCCATATTTGGGTTAGCTTGAAAATATGAAATCATCGTGCCTAATTAAGATTAGTAGTATATATATGTGTGTATTTATATATGTATTCAAATTGGGATGAAAATCCAAGTCCAATCCTTTTTGGGACAACATGTATGTTCACCTCTCATGTATATATAGGTATTTTTCTCTGACAAAATACACACACATGCAACGTAGAAAATTGTAGTTGATGGGCTATGGGTTGGAGTGCAGGTTGGTCATGGAAGATTGAATGTGTCCTCATTCAAGTCTTGCAAGCATAATTATGTATGTATCCTTAAGCTAAGGGAGAACATCCCATTACAACAAGGGAGAGCATCCCATTACAACGATGATGTAATGGGTGTTAGCACCAAGCACTTCATGGATGAAATGATAAATTTATACATAGGCTTGAGGGCTTGTAAGTATTTCTTTGGTCTTGATGTGGTCTTTTTACAGGTTGGTTATGAATGTACCTACCTAGATAAATCACAGCTAAATAGGCCATCATATCATGGAAATTCTCACTCAAAAAGGAATAAGAGTCACACCAAACATCTTTCTCCTTGACAAAGTATCTAATAGAGACTATTCTGTGATGGTTTCAGAAGCTTTTCATGGGCTTTTCGTTTGTTAAAAATTGGGCATCGTCGTGGCATCACCCAGACCTAGAAATGAATTTGCATTGTGGGACTCTACCTCCAATGCTTTTATGCCCCTGGATCTGAAGCAAAGAAAAAACTTAGTATGCAATTGAGATTAAGCTCTCTTTAGCCCTACTCATGATCCTTTGTAGCTCTTGGGGAAGTAAATAAACAAGTTTAGAATGAAATTGAGAGTAAGTTATCTATAGTTCTTCTTATGATCCTTTGTAGTTCTAGGTGATTGTATCTGTAGTAGATTTTAGTCATTGATAGGTTAATTCAGGTCTTGGAAATCTAATGTCATTAAATACTTTTCCCTGACTACCACCTTATCCAATGACTGGAACTTTCTATGCTCAATTCTAGAATTGCCTGAGTTGATTTATGATATGGTGGATTAGTGGAGGAATATTCCTACAGGTGTTAAAGTTTCAGGGCCAATAAGGATTTTTCCTCTCAAATTGGTATCAAAACAAATTTTATACTTATGGGCCAACTCCTCAATGTTTATACTTGCTTGGATAGGAATTATTATTATGAATTATCATCAGTAAAATAGACCTTTGAAATCTAAAATTGACATCCATGGGCCATGTTTGGGTTTTCTTGAAAATATGAAATCATCGTGCCTAATTAAGATTGGTAGTATATATATGTGTGTATTTATATATGTATTCAAATTGGGATGAAAATCCAAGTCCAATCCTTTTTGGGACAACATGTGTGTTCACAACTCATGTATATATAGGTATTTTTCTCTGACAAAATACAGACACATGCAGCGTAGAAAATTGTAGTTGATGGGCCATGAGTTGGAGTGCAGGTTGGTCATGGAAGATTGGATGTGTCCTCATCCAAGGCTTGCAAGCATAATTATGTATGTATCCTTAAGCTAAGGGAGAACATCCCATTACAACAAGGGAGAGCATCCCATTACCAAGAACTTCATGGATGAAATGACAAATTTGTACACAAGCTTGAGGGCTTGTAAGTATTTCTTTGGTCTTGTTGTGGTCTTGCTACAGGTTGATGAAATGACAAATTTGTACACAGGCTTGAGGGCTTGTAAGTATTTCTTTGGTCTTGTTGTGGTCTCGCTATAGGTTGGCTACACATGTACTTACATAGCTAAATCATAGCTAAATAGGCCATCATATCATGGAACTTCTCACTCAAAAATGAATAAGAGTCACACCAGACCTCTTTCTCCTTGTCAGAGTATCTAATAGAGACTATTCTGTGATGGTTTTAGAGGCTTTTCATGGGCTTTTTTTTTTTTTTTTTTAAATTGGGCATCACCATGGCATTACCCAGACCTGGAAATGAATTTGCATTGTGGGAGTCTTCTTCCAATGCTCTTATGCCCCTGGATCTTAAGCAAGTAAAAATCTTAGTATGCAATTGATATTAAGCTCTCTTTAGCCCTACTCATGATCCTTTGTAGCTCTTGGGGAAGCAAATAAACAAGTTTAGAATGCAATTGAAAGTAAGCTCTCTATAGTTCTTCTTATGATCCTTTGTAGCTCTAGGTGATTGTATCTGTAGTAGATTTTAGTCGTCGACAGGTTAATTCAAGTCTTGGAAATCTAATGTCATTAAAGACTTTTCCTTGACTACCACCTTATCCAATGACTGGAACTTGCTATGTTCAATCCTAGAATTACCTGAGTTGATTTATGATATGGTGGATTAGTGAAGGAATTTTCCTACAGGTGTTAAAGTTTCAGGGCCAATAAGGATTTTTCCTCTCAAATTGGTATCAAAATGAGTTTTATACTTATGGGCGAACTCCTCAATGTTAATACTTGCTTGGATGAGGAATTATTATTATGAATTATCTTCGGTAAAATAAACCTTAGAAATCTGAAATTGACATCCATAGGCCATATTTGGGTTATGTTGAAAATATGAAAACAACATTCCTAATTAATATTGGTAGTATATATGTGTGTGTATTTATATATGTATTCAAATTGGGATGAAAATCCAAGTCCAATCCTTTTTGGGACAACATGTATGTTCACCTCTCATGTATATATAGGTATTTTTCTCTGACAAAATACACACACATGCAGCCTAGAAAGCTATAGTTGATGGGCCATGAGTTGGAGTGCAGGTTGGTCATGGAAGATTGGATGTGTCCTCATTCAAGGCTTGCAAGCATAATTATGTGTGTATCCTTAAGCTAGGGAGAGCATCCCATTATAATGATAATGTAATGAGTGTTAGCACCAAGAATTGAATGGATGAAATGAAAAATTTGTACACAGGCTTGAGGGCTTGTAAGTATTTCTTTCGTCTTGATGTGATCTTGCTATAGGTTGATGAAATGAAAAATTTGTACACAAGCTTGAGGGCTTGTAAGTATTTATTTGGTCTTGATGTGGTCTTGCTACAGGTTGGCTACACATGTACTTACATAGCTAAATCACAGCTAAACAAGACATCATATCATGGAACTTCTCACTCAAAAAGGAATAAGAGTCACACCAAACCTATTTCTCCTCATCAAAGTATCTAATAGAGACTATTCTATGATGGTTTCAGAGGCTTTTCGTGGGATTTTATTTTGTTAAAAATTGGGCATCACCGTGGCATCACCCAGACCTGGAAATGAATTTGCATTGTGGGAGTCTACCTCCAATGCTCTTATGCTGCTAGATCTAAATCAAATAAACAAGCTTAGTATGCAATTGAGATTAAGCTCTCTTTAGCCCTACTCATGATCCTTTGTAGCTCTTGGGGAAGCAAATAAACAAGTTTATAATGTAATTGAGAGTAATCTCTCTATAGTTCTTCTTATGATCCTCTGTAGCTCTAGGTGATTGTATCTGTAGTAGATTTTAGTTGTTGATAGGTTGATTCAGGTCTTTGAAATTTAATGTCGTTAAAGACTTTTCCTTGACTACCACCTTATCCAATGACTGGAACTTGCTATGCTTAATCCTAGAATTGCCTGAGTTGATTTATGATATGGTGGACTAGTGAAGGAATTTTCCTACAAGTGTTAAATTTTCAGAGCCACTAAGGATTTTTCCTCTCAAATTGGTATCAAAACAAATTTTGTACTTATGGACCAACTCCTCAATGTTTATACTTTCTTGGATGAGGAATGATTATTATGAATTATCTTCGGTAAAATAGACCTTTGAAATTTGAAATTGACATCCATAGGCCATATTTATGTTAGCTTGAAAATATGAAATCAATGTGCCTAATTAAGATTGGTAGTATATATATGTGTGTATTTATGTATGTATTCAAATTGGGATGAAAATCCAAGTCCAATCCTTTTTGGGACAACATGTATGTTCACCTCTCATGTATATATAAGTATTTTTCTCTGACAAAATACACAAACATGAAGCTGTTAGGTCCCTATACTACTAGTGTAACCCCTTTGTTATTAGTACAACCCCCTTATTATATTGTTGTGCCCATGTAGTCCCCATATTATTATTATTGTGCCCTTACATTATTATTGTTATGCCGCCTCTGCTTATATTATGACCCCTTAGACTCCTATATATAGAAAGGAGGTCTTGTCATTTGTATCCTCTAAGAATTGTTCATTTGTGTAATTTAAAGGAGGTTTCCCCCTCAAAGAGGCTGATTTATAAGGCGTTGATATATATTTTCTATATTTTTGTGAGTTGATTTCATAACATTTGGCGTTAGAGCTTTGGATTCTAGGCTTTCACTGCTCTAAATAGGTCATCGTGGAATTTTTTCTATAACGTTTTTCTATGATGTTTCAGAAGCTAAAAAAAAACCCATTTGAGAAGACATCTCGTTGAACCTTGGGTCTAAATTTCAAAGCTTGTCTCACTATTGTTTAAGATATATGATCTAAGGAAGTTAGGGTTTTGTAAGCTCCAAAATTTCAACTAAAACAGGTCATCATGGGATTTTCGCTATAACTATTTCGCTACAACGTTTTAGAAGCTAAACCAAAATCCCATTTGAGAAGAAATTGGTCTGAACCTTGGCTTTGAATTTCAAATCCTGTCTCGCCATAGTTTTGAAGATATAGTCTGAGGAAGTTATGGTTTGTGTAGACCCTTGAATTACATTCCAAACAGGTGACCAGGGGAAAATTGTCATAACTATCTCTCTGAGCATCAGATGGAAATTTTGTAAGAAGTTATAAAAATAGGACTTCTTGTAGTTTTCTATATATTAATTTTAGGTACTGAAGTCGAAACAGTGACACATGGCACGTCGTAAAAGTTCACTCTACTAAACTAGTCTATAATCAGGTCATCATTGGAGATTTGGCATAACTCTTTCTTGGACAATCAAATTCTCATCAAACTTGTAGGGTTAGAAAGAGAACTCAAAGAGCTACCATAGGAAGAAATTTCAGAACTTGGAGATCTAACATTACAGAGTTACAATTGTTTCAATGTCGAGCTCCTAAAATCAAGAAAAGTCGAGATGAGGAAGTTTGATGGCAAGGATCCGTAAATTGGATACTACAGATGGAGAAATATTTTGATCTACATGGTGTACCACTACTACAAAAGGTATGTATTGCATCTTCATATTTAGAACAAGATCAATTTTTATGGTATAAAGGGCTTTGTTCTCATAAACCATTTGTTACGTGGTTAATTTTCACAGAGGAAATTATAGCACATTATGAGGATACAAAGAGAAACACCTTATTTAGAGAAACACCACAACAATTGGAAGGAAAAAGAGAAAAAGGGCTCTGTTACAAAGTGAAAAGAAAAATTATGGTAAAAAGGAAGTCTACCCCTCACAACTATAAATATGGAAGTGTTGATTCTCCTAGCCTTCCACAACCTGGAAGGGTTACACCACAACAATTGGAAGAAAAAATAAAAAAAGGGCTTTGTTACAATTGTGATAAAAATGCACTAAAGTTCATAAGTGTGCTGAGAAGAAATTATTTTACATAGAATATGAAGAGGAGGAAGAAAATGGATCAAGAAACATCAAAAGAAGAGGATATACGCTAGGACCCAACCCCAGAGAAAGAAGAAATGAATCCGACCATATATTGTAAAGCATTGGCAAAAATTACCACTCCTCAAACTCTCAAGATAGAAGGAAATATCAAAAAGAAAAAGTTTCAATAAGTGAAAGATCGCATTAAGAAAGAAAAAAATAATCCAACCATATCCTGTAATGCATTGGCTGGAATTACCACTCCTCAAACTATCAAGTTAGAAGGACATATCAAGAAGAAAAATGTTCAAGAAGTGAAAGATTACATCGAGCATCAAGAAATGAATCCAACCATATATTGTAAAGCATTGGAAGAAATTACCACTCCTCAAACTCTCAAGATAGAAGGACATATCAAGAAGAAAAAGGTTCAAGTAGTGAAAGATCACATTGAGCATCAACAACAAGTTCTCCAACTTTTAAAGGATAATGCCACTTTGGTGCAAAATCAAATGAAACAACAGGTATATCAACATCGCAGTGAAAAAAAATTTGATGTAGGTGATTGGTTATTTTTATGGCTACATCTCGAGCAAGCTATTTATGAGAAGGAAATGTTGGCAATACTACATGCACTTAAGAAATGGAGACCTTATCCAATGGGAAGACACTTCAAGGTAAAAATGGATCATGATAGTCTTAAGTACTTTTTAGAACAAATATTATCTTCAGAAGAACAAAAAAATGGGTCACAAATATGTTGGGTTATGACTTTGACATCATCTACAGAAAAGGGAAGAAAAATTTCGTTGCAGATGCACTCTCAAGAAAGGATGAGGATGTGGAAGCATTGTTTTTTTTTTTATTTCGATTATCCAACCATATTGGATAAACGAAGCAAGGGATGAATGGAAGAAGGACAAAGAAGTGTGGCCACTCATACAAAATTTGTAGAAGATCCCAGTTCAAACAATATTGCCAGAACTTGAAGAGGAAGGAAAAATCATATTGGAACCTAGAGCAGTCATAGAAACAAGAACCCGACAGCTACGAAACTGATCAATTTTAGAGTTTCTCATCAAGTCAAAGAACTTACCTACTGAAGATTCCACATGGGAGGATAAGAATTTTATACAGAAGCATCAAGAGCTACTCAAGTGTTGAGGACAACACTTTTTGAAGGAGAGGGGCATGTTAGGCCCCTATACTACTAGTATAAACCCTTATTGTTATTAGTACAACCCCCTTATTATATTGTTGTACCCATGTAGTCCCCATATTGTTATTATTGTACCCCATAGAAGCCCACCATCGTTATTATTGTTCCCTTACATTATTATTGTTATGTCAGCTCTGATTATATTATGACCCCTTAGACTCCTCTATATAGAAATGAGGTCTTGTCATTTGTATCACCCAAGAATTGTTCATTTGTGTAATTTCAAGGAGGTTGCCCCCTCGAAGAGGCTTATTTCTAAGGCGTTGATCTATCTTTTCTCTCTTTTTGTCTGCTGGTTTCATAACATCATCCAAGGCTTGCAAGCATAATTATGCATGTATCCTTAAGCTAAGGGATAACATCCCTTTACAACAAGGGAGAGCATCCCATTACAACAATAATGTAATGGGTGTTAGCACCAAGAACTTCATGGATGAAATGACAAATTTGTACACAAGCTTGAGGGTTTGTAAGTATTTCTTTGGCCTTGTTGTGGGCTTGCTACAGGTTGGCTACGCAGGTACTTGCATAGCTAAATAGGCCATCATATCATGGAAATTCTCACTCAAAAATGAATAAGAGTCACGCTAGACCTCTTTCTCCTCGTCAAAGTATCTAATAGAGACTATTCTTTGATGGTTTTCGAGGCTTTTCGTGGGCTTTTCTTTTGGTCAAAATTGGGCATCACCGTGGTATGACCCAGACCTAGAGATGAATTTTCATTATGGGAGTCTACTTCCAATGCTCTTATTCACCTGGATCTAAAGCAAATAAACAAGCTTAGTATGCAATTGATATTAATCTCTCTTTAGCCCTGCTTATGATCCTTTGTAGCTCTTGGGGAAGCAAATAAACAAGTTTATAATGCAATTGAGAGTAAGCTCTCTATAGTTCTACTTATGATCCTTTGTAGCTCCAGGTGATTGTATCTGTAGTATATTTTAGTCGTTGATAGGTTAATTCAGGTCTTGGAAATCTAATGTCATTAAAAACGTTTCATTGACTACCACCTTATCTAATGACTGGAACTTGCTATGCTCAATCCTAGGATTTCCTGAATTGATTTATGATATGGTGGATTAGTGAAGGAGTTTTCCTATAGGTGTTAAAGTTTCAGGGCTAATAAGGATTTTTCATCTCTAATTGGTATCAAAATGAATTTTGTGTGCCTTAGACCATTAAATGCCACAAATCATAGTGAGATGTGCTTGAGTGTGGATTAAGTAATTGCATTGTGGGAGAACTAATATGGATTTACAATGTCTATCAACAGAAGAAAGGTGCAACTAATATGCATTTGCAACATATATCAAAAGAAGAAAGGTGCATTGTAGAATGCATGTGGTGTCATAAGAGAGGCATCATGTCACTATATCAGGGATATAAAAATAAAAGGGTATAAAAAATGTAAATAAAAAAATGGATACATACAATATTTAGTGAAAATAGGGGTTTTATAAACTGGGAAGGTGTGCTGGATTTATATTGGTAGGGGGTTAAATAATGTGATTTTTAGAGGTATTTTCCAATATGTAGTCAAACTAAGGGTATTGTTTAGTATGCCACGAATGCATGTGCTATGTCAAATGTTCAATGAGTGAAGCCCCCATGTTTTATTGAAGCAATGTGAAAAGAAATATACAATTTTTTATGTTGAAGTTCATAGGTATGGCTACTAGGTTTAGTATAGTAATATACTAATGGTACAAACATTGAGGAATGTATGTGAATAACATGTTGAGTAGATGTGGAAAAAAAAGAGGAGGCACAAGGTCGACGGATATGCAGATGTATCTGAAGATGACTATGACATAATTGCAAGAATATGAATTCCCTAGAATTGAGCTATCACATCGCGTGAAAACAAATAGCTGATCGGAAGCAGGAAATATAGGAAGTATTTTTTTTCCTTAACAAAAGATGAAGGTTTCTGATAGCTTGAAGAATATAACAAAAAATTGCTACCACACCAAACTCACAACATGGGAACCGTAGTGATTGATCAGTACTTCCTTTTAATATCTTGTATATTTCATTTCCTATGAAATAAGTATATGTTATATTTTATCTAATTGATTTGGAAATGCTACAGGTGAAGTTGAGAAATAGACTAATGGGATTCGGTGCATCTCAGACTAGAGAGAGATCCTGCTTTAGAATCTAGTTGTTGATCAAGATAAATCACAATGAGATAATTTATATCAAAGAGGCTACAAAGGAAAAAAACCCTGAAAAAGGAAAAGTGATCCAGCAATGTTTAGGGAAAAGGAACTAGACAACGAACACCGAGGACAATGTTAATAGAAAGGGAGGAGAATGTAATATCCCTCTATTGCGTTAAAAATGCTCTAGTTAGACTGAGTTGGGTTAGAATAATGATGGAAAAACCAAAGAATAATATTGAATTAATTATGTAAATGGTTATTTATTAATAAATAAATAGATGAGATGTATGTACTTAGGAACAAGACACCTAGAAACGAGGTCTTTCCAAAACAAAATAAAGATAAAAATCTCATTGATTAATGAGATTTGATAATTCTTTCATGATAAGTATTCTAGAATAAAATTATAGATAAGCTTAATGGATGGGAGAGAAATATCCATTAGTTTCTTAGCTGAAGAAAGATGCTAAGCTTAAAAAATCCTAAAAGAACCTTGCGAGAGAAAGGCGAGATTTTATTGAAAATCCTAGGCAACTGGATAAGGATATCCACCAAAAGCCAGATGTCACTAAAAGGAAACATTATCATGAAAGACAAGTATTTTAATACTTGAGATGGGGATCAAGAGGTTGTTGATCCCGGGGAAAGTTCATCTCAGCGCGGGGGGAACTGGAGTACAGTTCATGGTTGGGTGGTGGGTGTGCTCATTAAGTATGAATATCTACAGTGTTTCCTAATTAGAAAATCACTGCATAATTCTTTCACTAAATACTTCTGAAATTACTTGATGCATTTGAACGATACCATTATATCTTATGCCTATTAATATTGCAATGATTTTATTTTATATAAAGTCTTCCATGACTTTTGATGACTCTTGATTTCAGAGTCATTTTACATATGGTGCATACAGATTCTATAGTTGATTCAAATACTTATAGAATTTGGGATTTTCCTTTATAATGGATGTGATCGAATGTAGAATGCTATTAAGGGAAGATATATATTTTGTAAATTGAAGAAATCACATGTATGAGGATATTAAATTATGATGTTTGTATATTAGAGGATATGAATATGTAAACTATGATAAGAGGATGAACCTACTAGGGTAGATATTATGACCATAGAAATGACCAAGAGAGAGAAGTTGTTTAGTGAAATATGTGGCATTTATACCTACAGGGATTTACTCCTCCTTCTGGTACAAAGCATGTCTGATAAGAAATTGTTAACATAAAAAGGGCCTAAAATGTATGCAAAAAGAATTGGTTATGAAATTAGAAAATATCAAAGAGAGGGAGTATATTGGAAGTGGAATTACAGGGGTCCACTGACTAGAGCATTGTAAGGAATTGAAAAGAAAATATAACATAAGGGAAACAAGTTAATATCCTTACAAGCATTATCAAAAGCATATACTTGTTGAAGGTAGTGCAACTGAGATGTAGATAATACTAAGGTAAATTGTTGGCATTACCTACAAAATTAGTATGCCAGACTACCCAGTATTATCTAAAATTGGTATTCTATAGAATTTCATGTTTATACAATACAAGTGATATTAATGATAGATAGAAAAATCGAAACCTAGAACTTTTAACGATTAAGAGGGCAACAAAATGACGGTGTGCTAGGAAATCTAAGTGAAATATAGAGCCAGACAACTAGGTTGTAAAGTTACTGCTAGAATAAATGCCTATAAAGGAACACATTTCTCTAACATTAGCTGGAAACTTTATATAATAACTTAAAGAATTCAATAATTATATGAGACAAGTATTGAATCTTTTTCCTTTATGAAGTACTACGCTAACTCAATGTATTTACTGTGTTTAGAATAACACAATATTATGATTTAAATTCAATACATTGAGTATTTGGTTTAGAGAATAATAACATTATATTTTAGGTAGATTAAGGTTCAAGAAACTAGATGGTAAATAGATTAATTTGCAATGATGCTAACAGCATAGACTATAAATAAGTATTATAGCACATCAATCCTGTAGATTCGAAAATATCCAGAATAGGCCCATGGACATAGAGCAATGATTGGTAGAGAGAGGGTTAGCTCTTGGTATTTCTAGGGGACTAGCAGACTTGGAAGAGTCCCTTAATACTCAGATGGAATAGTAAAAGTGAAAGAAGTCCCTTAATACTTTGATGGAATCATAAGAAAGAAAGGATTTACCAGTGGAAGAATTAAGGATTTAAGTAGCCCATGTTAATCCTATACGAATTATGTATCATCATAAGAATATTATAGGGAAAAATACTGATATAATTATACCAGAGATTGTTAGGCCCCTATACTACTAGTGTAACCCCTTATTGTTATTAGTACAACCCACTTATTATATTGATGTACCCATGTAGTGCCCATATTGTTACTATTGTGCCCCATAGAAGCCCACTATTGTTATTATTGTGCCCTTACATTATTATTGTTATGTAGGCTCTGATTATGTTATGACCCCTTAGACTCCTATATATAGAGAAGGAGGTCTTTTCATTTGTATCATCGAAGAATTGTTCATTTATGTAATGTAAAGGAGGTTTCCCCCTCGAAGAGGCTGAATTCTAAGGCGTTGATCTATCTTTTCTATCTTTTCTTGAGGTGGTTTCATAACATTTGGTATCAGAGCTTTGGATTCTAGGGTTTCGCTACTCCAAACAGGTCATCGTGGCATTTTCTCTATAACTGTTTTTTTACAAAGTTTCAGAAGTTGAAAAAAAATCCATTTGAGAAGACATTTCACTAAATCTTGCGTCCAAATTTCATATCTTTTTGCGCTGTATTTGCGGAGATATGATCTGAAGAAGTTGGTCTTTTTGCAGACTCCTGAATTACATTCCAAACAGGTGACCTGGGGAAAATCATCATAACTTTCTCTCTGAGCATCAGATTAAAATTTCGTTAGAAGGTACAGAAAGAAGACGAACTGTAGTTTCTTGTATATATTGTTCAGAGCCAAAGGTCAAAGTAGGGACACGTGGCACATCATACAAGTTCGCTCTACTGAATTAGTCTATAATCAAGTCATTGTGGGAGATTTGGCATAACTCTTCATTGGAGAATCCAATTGGGGTCAGATTGGTGGCATTGGAAAGAGGACACAGAGGACTACTACAGGTCGTAGTTTCAAAACTTAAAGATCTGAAAGTACAGAGTTACAGTCATTTCAAAATCAAGATCCTAAAATCAAGAAAAGGCAAGATGAGTAAGTTTGATGGCAAGGATCCGATAAATTGGATACGTCAGATGGAGCAATATTTTGATCTACATGGTGTACCACTGTTACAAAAGGTACGTATTGCATCTTCATATTTAGAACCGGATCAATTTTAATGGTATAAAGGGATTTTTTCTCATAAAAAAACTTGTTACGTGGTCAATTTTCATGGAGGAAATGATAGCACATTATGAGGATACAAAGAGCAACACCTTCTTTAGAGCAACACCACAACAATTAGAAAGAGTAAAAGGGCTTTGTTACATAGTGGAAAGTAAAATTATGGCAACAAGGAAGTATACCGCTCACAACTATAAATATGGAAGTGTTGTTTCTTCTAGCCTTTCACAACCTACAAGGGTTACACCACAACAATTGGAATAAAAAAGAGAAAAAGGGCTTTGTTACAATTGTGATAGCAAATGCACTAAAGGTCATAAGTGTGTTGA
>APFE031089464.1:5116-118157 GCA_000404065.3 Pinus taeda | reverse complement strand
AATGTGTCGCTTTTTGTGCAGGACAGAGGGACTTTCAGGGAAACTTGTCACTTTTCACAAATCAAACATCAGAGTCATATTTTAAGCCCTTTTCTAACTCCTAAAAACTGAAAAGATTGCCGAGCGTTTCTTTTACACTCGTTAAAATGGAATTAAAAGACGGTCCTCTTACAGCCCTTTTCCAACCGAAAAAACAAGAAAAGATTGTCGGATTTTTGTCGTTTCAAATTTGATATTGGAAATAAAACGACGTGTCCTTGATCGCTTTTTACTTTTCAGGTCAAAGCCACTAACTATGAAAATATCCTTGGTCGCAAGATGAAGCGGTTCTCCTAGGTATTATTTTATACTTTTTCGGGCTTAGGAGACACAACTTTACGAAAAGTTCAATCTGGAGTTTTCTAAGTTTTTCAGACTCCCTAGACATGAAAAGCGCCGAGTTTCTCCTATACTGGACTCGTTAAAATTTCACAGTAAAGGCCCTGTTCTATTACAAACAGGAACGGACCACTGCTTCTTAGGGTTCGCATCAAAAACTAAGTTGGACTCATCCGAAGGATGAGCTACAAACAAGCATATGTTATCCTCCTCAAGCTTGTAAAAAATAAAGAGGTACTTGCCAGAAATGGTGGGGGAAAAATGAGAAGAATGAGCCTATTTGATATCTTTTTATCTCAAGAAAACCTTACTACCGCTCTTGAACATGACACTTATTCATTCACCTGGGTTGGGAAATCCTTTACCTCACAGTTGACCAAAATCACTTGACATTTTTAGCCGGGTTATGGGAGTCGACTTTGAGTCATTTATCATCAAACCATCTGTCGTGTCGTTATGTGTTCAAGAGATCTGAAACGAAACATTCAACTGCAGAATACCTACCATCCATCATATCATCATTGAGTCAGTCCTTACAGCAACATTTCTTCAACTTGAACTATGATTTCGCGTTGTAGGCTTGCCTGCAACGAGTCGCTTTCTATCGACATCAGCACATTATCTAGAGAGTTGGCTTAGAAATCGTCAGTACCTTGGAGTCTGCATGCATCAATGGCAGGTTCTCGCCTTCAACGTCAGTTTTCATCATTGACTTGCGATCGAAGGATTCCATGAAATGTTCGACATCGACTCATTCATTCACATCTCATGGATTGTGCTGGGTACTTTGAGAACCATTGACATTACTGGTTGTTTCTCTCACGCTTGTTAACAATTTACATCATTGACTGGTAATCAAGTGGATTCTACCATGTTCGACATCGACTCATTTATTCACATGGCTAGAATCGTACCAATTCGGGAAGTAGAGATGAAGACCCTGGATCTAGTTTCCACCATCCAGGCTGCGAGGAGTTTTGTATCCATTATGTCGTAGACCAATCATAAACAGATGGCTGCATCCATACTGTGTCTACGCGAGTCTATGATTATGATGAAATATGAAATCAATCCTGTATCAGAGTAGTTAGTCTGATAGTTAAAGTTTTGATCTGAGTATGGGAATGCCTACCTCAGCGATGATATGATGATATTATACATGTATTTTGTGTTGAAAATTGCAGGTTCCGACCGGACTATCCACAAGATGATCCTCAAAATGATAAAGCACTTCACCCTTCTTATATGACTTAACACCCTTATCTATTACAGGCTTCGTACTTTAGGGGGGCAATCTGTTACACTGAATTTTGTCACCATGACTATCTGCAATTCTATGGCCCCATCAATAGCCATATTGTCCTCTTTGTCAAAGCCCCATACCTCTGCTCTTCATGAAAACTTCAAAAGAGAGAAAGTCACTTGAAAACGTGTTTATCTCTGGGTACGCAGGTTCTCTCTACCTTGCCTGCGTGTACGCACCCCAAATACACTGTACCTGCGTATTTACACGCTCTGTATGCTAAATCTTGGGTGCGTACCCCTGTAAAGGTCAAAAGGCGCGAGTTTCATCTCTGAAAAGTTACTTGTGGTCACTTCTAGAGCCATCTAGAAGAGTTTTTGACATGTATTGAGCGCCTCCAGATGGTTCATGCATCCCTATGATAGAGGAGCTTATCCCATCAAAGAGGAGCTACCCCATCCAAAAGAGGGAGTATCCCATTGATGTTGGAACTGAATAACCTCCTCTAGAATACTATAAATACAGGCATTGGGCCAAAGGAGGGGAGGTTGAAAGCTGAACATTCTAAAGGGTAAATGCTGCTGGAATTAGGACTTCCATTTGTTGACTTGTGAGGAGAGATCACTATCCTTCCTTGTTGCCATAGTGGGAGTGGTGAGCTTGTCAAAGTAGAGGAAATCTCTTGCTGGACCCTGGGAGGAGCTTGCACAACACCAAGGCTCAGGTTGTAATGGTTCCTTTGATTATTTAATACAAATAAGTCCATTCTTCTCAATGATTTGTTATTGAATTATTTCATGTATTCCTTGGTCAATATGATAGATATGCTTTGTTTTATGATGAATATTCAGATGCTATGTAATCGTTTGCTTTGTTAGTGTATGCAGGTCTGAAAGTGAAGGAGGAGCTCATCTGGATCAGCAAGGCTGGACTGCTACAACAAGCGTGGGACCTAAGGTAAGATCGAAAACATTTGAATTCTCGTAGAATGATGTGTATCTAGAGAAGGATAGCTCTTGTTTGGTTTGTTTGTCATTAGAGAGTCTTAGACTCCTAGGAAGGTTAGATTTGTCCGCAAGTATAACTCATTCCGTGTGACAATGAGAGTGAAACCAATGAGCAGCAAGTTGTGTATGGTATTGAGATGGATAAGACCAAGGAGGAGGTGCGGAACAGTAAGGATGAGCAGGGGGACCCCAAGAAGGTATATGAGCAGATTGGTTGGGGTTGTAATAAGTTTTGGATGTACCTTGCATCCCCTGCTGGTAAGGTCTAGATCCATGCGGCCTCCTTTGGTTGAGGAAGTAGAGTGGCTTAGTGGCTCCCTCAACCCCTTGGTACATGGCTTTAAGTTCGGGTAAGGTTGGGCATTGGTTTGTAGGGTGGTCTTCCTCACAAATGAAACATACCTCTACTGAGTGCAATGGACACTCGTTCTTAGGATGCTTCCTTGTACATCTGGGACAAAAGATGGCCAAAGCCCTCTCAGCTTTCTCTTTCTTCTGTTGGATTCAGAAAGTATCCAACTGCATGGCAATGATCTGTCTCACCTAAATTTTAAGGTCTTCCATCTAATTTGTAAACTCATGTTTGGAGAAGGTGGCACTGGCTGAAAGTGGATTCCTTCTACCTCTTTTCCGCACTGCCCTAGAGTGGTTTCTAAACATTGTCTTTATGTCAGCATAAGGTAGTTGGTAGATGTCTCTGCCAGCTAGAAAATGGAGGGTATCGAGAAGGTCTTCAGGGGCTCCTCGGAGCAGAACCAGCTTCAGAAATTCAGGGTCAAGTGTGCACCTAGGCATTTTATAACTAAGTTGGAACCTTTCTTCATAGTTTTCTAAAGATTCATCACTTCCCATGGTCAACTGAAAGATTTATCCCTTTGTTTCTTTTGACCTACAGTAGTCCCGATATTTTTTGTTAAAGGATTGCTGCATTTGAGCCCAAGTTATGATACTGTTTCCAGGTAACCCCATGAACCAGCGTAGGGTTGCATCCTTGAGAGTAGAGGGAAAGAGTTTCAACTTTTTCTCATCTTCTACATAGTCATAAGTTCAACAAAGGATAGCAAACTCAAACAAGAAGGTATCAAGGTCTTCAATGGTCAATCCATGGAAGTGAGGTAAGACTGAGGGACTTATGTTTTTCATTTTCGTGTCCCCATTGGTCTCTCGGATGGGAAAGGCACATTCTATTCTCTCCTAATCTCCTATACCGTTAATGTGTTCAGCCATGGTCTCAAGAGGAATGTTCTCTTGCTCTTCTTTTGTTATAGGACCTTTGTATATTGTTGGAGGTTCACCTATAGGTTCTTCTAGATCACTGCCACTGAAGAAGAGAGAAGGGTGACTCAGTGATGTAGTGGGGGTGTTGGGTAAGAATTTTCCTAATTTGTATTTGTTCCTACGAGGCATGAAAGGGAATATTTTTGGTTTTTTCTGCTTGTACCTACAAAACTGAAATAGATTGAACTACAACTAACTAAAATATATCTTGCTGAAACGAAAATGCAGAATTGAAATGAAAGCAGAAAATGACTAATCTATGTTGCTGAAATGAAATTGTAGGAATGAAATGCTAATCTATGCTTGCGGAATTGAAATTGCAGAATTGAAATACTATCTACACTTTTAGAAATGAAATTGCGGAACTGAAATGCTAATCTACTTTTGCAGAAATGAAATTATAGAATGGAAATGAAACAATCTACTCTACGCCTGCTGAAGTAAACTACTTAGCAGAAGGTTGTAGTGGAAAATAGAAGAAAAGCAGCAATCATCAATACTCTGACACTTCTCTGGCAACGACGCCAAAAAGATGGTAGGCTCTAGTATTGTAGCAATAATGCTGCAATTCCTAGGATTCCCTTCTTTACTTTTATCAACTCCGTAGTTCGTAACAAAGTTGGAAGCAACGGTGCTATATGCACAAGTACTAGCTCTTGCTGCCGGCTTTCATTGGATCAGTTGGCACAAGTCTGCTAGGAGCTTAAGCCAACTTCTATGAGCTTAGTAGAATTGAGGCTTCTGTGATCCATCATAGTTGTTAAGAAGAGCTTCGGCGTAATCACATGAGAGAGACCTTTGTCGACGCGTTTCGAACCAACTAGTGTGGTTCATCGTCAGGACAAGTTGAAGAAGCAGATCTGGCATAGCAGGTTAAATAGACAAAGCAGAGACTCCAACGGCTATAAAACGACTATTTTTGACTCTTGGACCAAGGTAAAAAATATATTAATAAATTAAATATTCTCATTATTTTTATAATATTATTATTTTATTTCTAGAAATGACCTGAATTAGGTAAAATGAATAGAATCCCATGTGATTTATTTAATTTATTTTATATTTAATTAATATATTAATATTTAGTTATTACATTATTATTATATTATAAATATATTCTCATTCTTTTAATAATATTATATTTGTATTATTTCTAGAAATTAGGTAAAATGAATAGAAATTAGGTAAAACTAACTATTTTGTTATAATTAAATATATTATTTCGATACTGTAAATAGATTATTTAATAATATCGAATTTTATAACAATAATTCTGCCTAAAAATGATTACTTTTTATAGTATAATTGGTTATGGTTTGACCTATTCATGATAAATTAGCTTTTAACTGTGAGCTTTTAACTGTGATGGATGAAAGCTAACTTCAAAGGAGGCCAATCTACTTGCAGAAAGAAGCTGAAAGCTAAAAGGAAATGCAAACCCTAACAAACCCTAGTTTTACCAACTAACCCTATTGGTGCAAGAAAAAGGATGAAAACTACTGAAAGGGATGCCATTGACTCTTGGGAAGGTTAAGTGCACTTTTCTAAGCCAATTTTGAAGTGAAATCTGAAAAGGAACATCTTTTTGTATTTTTGAGTAATCTTGTAGAATTATTATGCATGTGCTTTAACTCTTTTTGGCTATGCAGAGGTTGATTGATGAAAGAAAATGGCGTGGGTGCTTGTAGTGGATTAGGAAGGTGATAAGAGGGAATAAGGGGTCCATAGTACCCTTCCAGAGAGTTTCACAATGTTCGGGTCTCGAAAAACTGCTCTCGTGAGCTTCTATAGGAAGTCTGCAGGGGTTCTACAGGATGTTCTACAAGATGTTCCGAAAGAGGATTTTGGAGGGTTGATGGTGGAAGAAAGGTGGAAAGTGAAGATGGATGTTGGATGAGGGTGTGAAGCGGTCTAGGACCTGGTGAATGAGGCTGAGGAGTGATTAAGGTGGTTGGATTTTTTTCAAGGATGGAAGGAGCAAGGTTGCACGAAGATATGGAAATTAGGTCAAGTTAGAAAAGAGTGGCAAATGACAGGGAGGAATCTAAGTTAGGGGGTTGGAGCAGGTTTTCTGATGGAGGAAGGGTAGGTAGGAAGGTATCACAGGTGTTCTACACACTATTTTCCAAAATTGACCAAACAAAGACTATGCAAACCAGAGATCTAGCTATTTCGACCTATTTTGACCTAGAAACCAGCAACCATGATGAACAAAAATTTATTGGTAGAAAATCATGTAAGATAACTATGAAAACTAAGAAAGAATGGATCTAAGCATGTAATCGCAACTGGTACCAACTTTTGCAACTAAGAGTCTAACACTAGCAATTGCATGAAGAAGCAAGAATAGAGTTTTTGTGGCAGCAAGGACACCTTAGTCTCAGCTCATGGTCCCGAGGAGGGAGAGTTGAGATCAAGGGTTTCTTGATGGCCTTTTTTGAAGATATTTTCTGCTATGAACCTATCAAATCAATATGAAACATGAAAAGCTATTTCAAGCATCAAAAATGACCTAGGTAACCAAGCAAGATTTTAATCTACTAGCAGAAATTATTCTATGAATACAGCAAAAACATATAACAGTACATAGAGGAGGTCCTCACACTTGGGTTGGGCCCAACCCCAAGAGCTACAGGCTCCTAAGAAGAAGCTTAGAGCTGATGCAAAATGAAACTAATCTCCATTACTCAGAAAATAACCATGTCACAAAATGTTTACAGCAAAAGCTCCAAAATGAGCTGAAAAGCAGAGCAGCACTAAAGTGCGAAATACAAAATGTTCCCCAAAAGTAAACTACAAAGGCTGGAAGCCTTCCGTCTTATGCACTACGAGGACCTCCAACAACCCTCCTTAACTTAAGGGGCTTGGCTGTTCAAACTACAAGTAATCAGTCACTTTACAAAAGCTGCTCAGCTGCCCTTGGGAGTCATCTTTGGTGGCCTGCTGAACTCCAAGCTCATGGTGGAGAACTCACAGAAGGGGCCATTTAGTGTAGGAGACACCCTTCCTACAAATCCTCAACCTTGTTCCCTCATATTTGGCTATCAACTGGCTCATAAATGCTTGACCTTGGTCCAAAAGTTGTCCAAAAATCTGCAATAACCACGTATTAGACTTCATGGTCAAGTGACTATTCTCATTCATTCAATTAACATAAATATACTCAAAATCATGCATAAAATATGAAGAATGGTGGATTAATCAAGAATAATAGGAAAAATGAGCCCAATAAGTTACCCATTTTTGGGGTTCATTAGTGTGGCTGAAAATAGTGAGCTTGTGCTTTCATCCTTTTACTTGCAGTAGGTTTCCCACGAGTCCTTGACATGGGGAGCTTCTTTGAGAGGAGTGAAAACAATCTTTTCTCGACTCGAAAATTCATGAACAAAAAAATACCCATCTAGTATATTTAACCATTTATCTACGGCATCTGCGTCTATTTTACCCTCGAATATGGGGATTTCGAAATTAACTTGTACCTTAAATGGTGTGGCATTTCCAGAGTAGCTACTGGAAGCCAATGCATCGCCTCCAGGTAGCCGTTGAAGGATTTGGGCAAAGTTGTCCATGATCGTGTTCCTTTGTCACTCGAGGGCTTCTTTAAGTAAGATTTTGAGAGGATCTCCTGCCCCCTCGTCTTTCTTCTTGTCTGCCATGGCAGGCCATCGACATTTACAAGGATGGTCTTGCAAAGGTTCGACTAGTTCAAGCCCTGACTCCTTATATCCTGACCTCATTGGGGATATGCAAAGAAAAACAGAGAAAAAGCAGACCCGCTCTGATACCATTGATCCAGATTTAAATAAGAACGCAATAGATTACAAAGATAACCATAAATACAAAGATGTGATAACCATAAATACAGAGATGTAGTGGAAATAATACTTCATTTCATTAATGTAAAATACTGAAATAAGCTTGCAAATAGAAATGGAAATAACCCAGCTAGGGCGATGGTAGCTTATCTTTGAGAAGAGATGTGGTGGCTACATGCCTCTGAACTGTGTTACAATGAGGCTCGAAGGCCTATTTATTGTTGAGAAACAATGTAAAGCCATTCACATCCTGAAGCCTAACCCTAGAAGATGAAATGCCAAATTGTGGGCCCTGTTTGGGTAAATTGGTACACCAATTTCCCGAGGTCGTAACCTTGGCATACAATCTCTGTTTGACACGTACAATAGCTCGTTAAAAAGATCTATCCGAACACTACAACTTTTGGAAGAGAAACATTGGTCTGTGGACCCATGTTGCCCCTATATATCCCAAAAATCGTCGTTTAGGGCCTCAAAACAACTCCGGAAGTTCAGGACCCGAAAAACTTCTAAAAATAGTCAATTGTGCTACAATTTAGGAAACTAAAAAAAATGAAAGAGATAGTCGTGGGGGTCCAAATGGGATAGCTGGGTGGCCACAAACATCCACCTAGATCAACTATCTTCAACCCTCTAATTTAACTCAGTACCGGATCATGAAAAAACTCATTCTGATTATCAAAACAGAAAATTACATAGCAATGTCTTCCACAAGTCTGGAGCTCAAAAATAAATAGTAGTTTTACAACAAAAATTCAAATCCTAATGAGGCTCTAGGCATATTTATTTATATAAATAAATTCTCCAATGACTTCCTGAGATCTAGGGAGGCTTGGCACCAAAAATCGAGATGAACTAACTCTTTGACTATCACTTACTTGGTTTCCTTTTGATCTTCATGACTTGGCTGTTTGTACTCTGAGTTGTTCTAATTGATGGAGGAATATTCGAATGAGGGAGGAGTACATGAGGAGGATTTACCTCCTACAATCTCTCTTCCTTGTCCCATATGAGTTTCAACCCTTAATCTTGCCAAAATTCCTTGATTTTCTCTAACAAACCTCCATTCAATGCACATTACTCCACTAGGCATAATATCTCACTTTAACTCATCTCATTAAGAAAAATATAATCAAAACATGTAATAAGTTGTAAGAAGAGTTGATTTGACTAATCTAGGAGGTGAATGAAGGTACATATAGTTACCCAATGATGAGGCTCATCAGGAGGCAGAGTAATACCAATTTTGGTTTTTCCATCTCTCTATTCTTTGAGCTTGAAAATGAGAGAGAAAGGACACTGCTTGATGTAAATTGCTAGATAAAAAAGTATAGAGGATGTGGGCCATATCGAAGAGAAGCTGCTAGAGTTGGGAAGAGAATTAAGTGAGATAAGAGATAGGGAAAGAGTGATGAAATCTCAAGTAGAGGCTGAGAACACATGGATGAGGAGGCAAGTACAGGAAAAAGAGAGCCAATTGGAAGGTATGGAAAGTTTCTCCATGGAGACACTCTAGTGTAGGATGCCAGCAAAATAATATGCCTTGTACCTTAAAGAATAGTGGATAGAGTTTCAAATAAAAACCATAGCACAATGAGGGACTATGCCTTTCCAAGGCTATAGGCAATTCATTGAGCTCTGTGACCAAATCACCCAGGAGGACATGGCCAAGATATTTGAATTATACTTACATAACTTTGTATTAATAGAATTGAATGTGTGGGACCCCAATGCAAAGCTGGGGGACTTACAATTGATGGTCATGGCATCGTGGATGAGTCATGAGGAGGCCATGACTAAGGAAGTAAAAAGAGTATTGGAAAGAGAAGAAATAAAGCCCCTTTACATCAGAGAAAAATATAGCAATTCTATGGTTTTCAGTAGCACCCACAACCTCATCGCCAGTGATCCCTAGCTTGCACCAAGATACCTACCTACACAAGAGCAAGTAGTCTCTCATTTTGAGGACACTTTCAGATTGATAGGGGATGAAATCCAGAAAGCATGCCAAAGGAGATGGAACACCTTACCCTATAGCCTAAATATTAGGGAGTATCATTCCCCTGAAAGAATGAGGGATGCACTAGACAGGACCCCATTGTATAATAAGGCACTGGAGATACTCAAAGTCAAATAGATTGGCTTGAAACTCAGTCCATCATTGCTCTTTGGTATGTTAGAAGGAAGAAAGGAAGAAGAAGAAGGAAAGAAGTGGGAGGAAATAGAAAATCATGCAAGATTTTTTCCACAAGAGGAGGATACAACAACAGAAGCCTAAAATGTGAGGAATACCACCAAGAAATGAAAGACATGGGCATAGATCAAGTTTCTTAGAGGATGGGAAATGCTTTTAGTACGGGGCGATGATGAGGCTAATCAATGGGTAAGCTATATGAACTTTAATTCCACTCTCCAACTTATTAAAGTCATCTTTTCTCACATTTCCTTACATGTTTTATTATATTTTGCTTAGTGAGAATGGAAAAGATGAGATGTCATGTCTTGTGCTCTAATGTGCATTAATTGCAGGTTTTGGAGAAAATTTTGGCTAATTAAAGAGTAGGAACTCGAATTACAAAAGAAATAGGGATTTTAGGAGATTGCATCTCCCTCCTTAAATCCTCACTCACTCGAAGATTCCTCCACCAGATCTCATCAACTCGTAGTTACAAGCAACTGATCCATTAAGGTCATTACCAGCTAAGCCAGTGAGAGTTTAATACTAGTTGATATTAAGATGGGAGCCAAGCCTCCCTACATTTAAGAAAACTATTTGTAGCTTCAATTGTATAAGTAAGAAGGCCTAGAGCCTCATCAAGATTTGACTTTTTTTTTATATCCAAGAGTAATTTTTAAGCTAAGACATTGTGTTGATTATTCTAATGTATTTTGATATTTTAATGAAAATGAGAAGCATTCCCTTGATCTAGCACTGAGTTGACTTAGAGGGCTAAAGCTATTGGGTTAGGGCCCAACCCTAGCAACATAGATTCATCCTTTTGTACATGTATGTTTAGATTACATTCATAGTTAGATGCTGAAGTGATTTTGGTTTTGTTGATCTGCAAGTATTTTGGGTGATTAATTAGTTTCCTTTCCATTTATGGATAGTTATATCAGTGGTATCATAGTGACAGTAAACACTTCAAAAAAGCTTGTGGGAGTGGCTTTCACCCCATATTCCTTATACGATAATGACTTGAGGGTTCCCTTAACACAACACAAAAACAAAATTCTTGTTTGATTACTGCATAATCTAGGGTTTCTTGATGAATAGGTCATTGTCTTTCAGTTTCTTGAAATTATTTGCAATTGTCATTTTGATCTCTTGAGTGTTGTTATGGTTCAAAGCACTTCCATTCATGAATTTAGCCATTAGTTAATAATAACTCTGTTTTCCTCCATTCAATAAATATTTTCCATGTATAGATGAATTTGTGGATAAATGAAGACAAGAGTGTATGTTGTTTTAGGAGCTTCTAATTTGCAGGGAGACCTCATCTCATTCACCTCATCCAAGTCCTATCCACCCATGCTGCCAAGGTCCACTAAACCCTAAATCAAAATTCTTGTTTTGTAAGAAACGTTTTCATTTCCATCGAGCAAATCCAACCATATTAAAGCATCTGATTGAGCCCTTGATAGTGTTCACCTCCTGCATGCCTTATTTCCCCATTAGACACCTTTCCCACACTTCATTCTACCTCTCCCACCATCTCCTAAGCTTTTGACCTGTTTCATGTAGTAAAATAGGGCATCTTGTAGTAGAACTAGGACATCCTATAGTAGTACTATAGGAAACCTTGTAGTAGTACTACAAGAAACCCTGTAGCAGCCCGTTTTAAGCCTAAATTTAGCAAAAATTGTCATCTAATCTTAGATTATGCCTCCACTTGGCCTCCATTCCATTGAGACCAGTCGATACCTTTTCCTCCATACCTATCTCCCGTGCCAAAGATCGTGTGAAAAGTTGTATTTTCATTCATAAAACTAAACATCAAAAAAGGTATTTTTTTGTAATTTCTAAATTAGCACATGCATGTAGCAATCATAATACTTCTTAGATCAAATTCCGTGCTCAATTAGTTTAGATCATCACATGTTATCAACAAGGTTAAGTTAGGTTTATTTTGCAAGAGAAATGTGTAAATGTGTAGCTAGATGATTGCATGTCACTTTATAGCATGTTCTGATTCGGTCTTTCATTTCCTAGAATAGGCAGCACTCCTTTTTTGCATTAAGGATAACTTTCCCTTTTTCATTTGGTAGTCAGATGCCTTCTAGCCAATAGAAGATTAGTTTGAAAAACCCTAGTGGTCTATCGCCCCAGTTTAAAAGTGACAATAGTAGACCATTGAATCTACTATGTCTACAACACTGTCACCTCCAATTTTGTACGAACCCGGGATTGATGAAGTGAAGTTGGTAGCCCCAAGAGTTGCAGCATTCTTCCTGCAATACTAGTGCTCACCAGTGAGTGAGGAGATTATGTCCCTATAATCTTCGAAAACATTATCCACTTTCTTCTGATGTGAAGAGGAGCCCTTTCTAGAGGCCATGAATGTGGTCATGATCTTCCCCTGACTATGAGAGAAAATTAGGAAGGACTTTTTTTCCCTTTCTAAGAGATGGTCTTACTGCATTATTTCATAGAGATCAAAGAAATGTAAGTAGGTGGGGCTATCTTTGGTATATTTTATAGATTTATACCCAAAAAAATAATAATAGTATGAGGTCTGGAGTCATACATAAGATGATGCTTCCAAAATTGTGGTTGTCCTAATAAAACATCACAAAATTCAATTGGAGCAACAACACACAATATCTCATCCATCAAAGGCTTAGTGTTGTAGGCTAGGCAACATTGTTGACTAACATGGATATTTCACCCTTAGTGGAGAAACTAGTTGGTGTATGGCTATGGGTGTGATATTGGCAGTAGGCCCAACCACTTAACAACCTCATTGAGATGAGGTTATTTTGACTCCCACTATCGACACTGAAATGTAGTGGAGAACCCTTCACCCATAGTTCTTCGTGGAAGAGACACTCTCCTTCCTCCATACATTTAGTCTCACTTTGATTGAACTCGGTGGTGGAAATGGTGGCGCTAGGTTTTACATCAATGATTTTTTTCCCTTTTTGAGGTTCTGGCTAAGATTCGAAAGCTATGTTTGAATCTGAATATTTTAACTCTACCACCAGTGACGACTTTACATGTTATTCATTTGTCTTGTGAGTGGGGATCTTAGGGAACTCACACCACTTTCCTATGCTTTTATTTGTCTTCCTATAAGTATTGTTTTCCTATCTCTTCAATGGGTTGTCTTAGTTTTTTCCAACATGGGTCTATCCTTTATTCTTTAGTTTGGGGGTGTCCTTGCATTTCTTCAGATTCACAGATCCCATGTCTTTCTTCTTCTATTAAATTTTTTCTCTATTTTGACATCATATATGTATGTTGTGCCAAGTGAGGAGATATCTAGGAACTCTATTTCTTCCTAGGTGTATTTGTTCAAACAACCATGATAATTAAACATCATGTGTTGCTCAGAGTTTTTGATACTTGGCTTTGCGGATAAGGTATGCATGCCATTTGGGAACTCTAGCACTTCTTCGTCCCTTTCCTACCATAGTGTGGTTCATTTTATGTACTTTTGTTCATAGCTTCCAACAAGGCAACATTGTTCCTTAAAAAAATCTTGAAAAGAGTTCCAATAGGGTGTGATTGAAAATTGTGGGGATTCCTCCCTAGCCCTTTTCTCACAATAATTTTACCACTAGTCCTTGACATAGGGGGTGGCCTTAAGGAGTGCAAAAGTATTCTTTTCTATATTGGAAAAATTATGGAATGAAAATATCCTTCCAACATATTTAACCATTTATCTAGAGAATCTCCATCTATATGGCCTTCAAATACAGGAATATCAAAATGAACTTGTACCATAAAGGGGGAGACACTTCTGAAGTGGTTGCTAGATAAAGGTACATTATCTATTGGTATTCACCAAAGGATCTGGGAAAATTTATCCATCATCTTGTTCCCTTGTTTCTCGAGGGATTATTTAAGAAAAAATTTGATAGGATCTCATTCTCCCTCATCTTTATTTTCCTCCACCATGGGAGGGTGTCAAGGTTGGGGAGCCTAGTGTTCCAAGGGCTTAAGCGGTGTGATTCCAACCTTCTTATACCCCAACCTCTTTAGGGCTTGCATAGAGAAACATAGAAAGAGTAGACTGGTATGATACTAGTGATTCAAATTTAAGAAGGGAACACAATAAAATAAAAATCTAAAACCAAACACAAAAATACAATGAAAATGAACTTCATTTAATAAATAGAAATGTTGAAATTGTTTACATGTCTAATGAAAGAAAACTAGCTCGAATGGTGGTAGCTTATTTATGAGAATAGATGTGATGGATGCATGAGCTCCTGAAATATGTTACAATGAGGTTCAAAGGCCTTTTTATCAAGAATAAACAATGAGAGACCCTAAACATCCAAAATCATAATCCTAGGAGATAAAATACTAAAGGTTTATAAGCCTTGATGGCATAAGTTGGAACGTTAAATTCCGGGGTTGTAACTTAGGTATGCAATCTCTGTTTGGTACACACGATATCCCATTAGAAAGGTATACCTAAGGAAAATATTTCTACTACAAACATAAATATAAGTCTCACATTTACTCATTACCCCAAAAAATTCCATTTAGTGCCTCAAAACAACTTTGGAATTTTAGGACTTGAAAATTGTCAAAAATAGAAAACTTCCAAAATAAGAAACTGTGTTGAAAAATAGGAAATTGATAGGAAACTATTCTATGAGCCAAGTGGAATAGGTGGGTAGGCACCAATATCCATCGGAATCAATCCTCCCCCCTTAGGATGAAATGACCTTCATTGCATTGAGTGCCTCAATGAAATGGGGAAAATTTTGCTAAACTTGATCACTAGTGAGCTACCTGCCTTGGTGGAGTAATTAGATTGCTTTGAAAATATTGTACAAATGGATCCTCTAGTCAGCCTATTCATGTAATCTAGGTTGATATCTATCAATGTGATTTGTTCTAAAATTTATGATGTTTCTAACAGTGGTGGAAAGTAGGGCAGAAGGCAGTCCACATTAAACACTAGGTCTAAACCAAGGAATGGGGGAATACTTAGCTCAAAAGCATTATCACCCACTACCTTGGTTATGGTGTAAGATCCATATCGAAGTGGTCAAAGATTTTGATGGCCCCTAGAAGGAATTCTTTATGCAAATGTAAACCAAACTTTATCTGCTACCTGAAACGTGTGTGTAACCTAGTGCTGACCATGATATTGTTTGTACTTAGCATTGCCTTTGTGCAATACATCATGGACCTATCGAATATGTTGCAAGTTCTCTACCCAACTCTTATTGAATATGAGGATATCATCCTGATATACCACCACGAATGAGTTGGTGAAAGGTTGCAACATCTCATCCATCAGCCTCATAAAAGTTGTTGGGGCATTCATCAAACCAAAGGGAATGACCAACCACTCAAAGAGACCCTCCTTAGGCTTGAAGGTGGTCTTCCATACATTTGTGGGTTCTATTATAATTTTTTGATAGCCATACGTCAAATCAATATTATTGAAGTACTAGGCCCCTTGAATTGGTCAAGAAGGTCATGACAAACTTCAAGGGCAGAAACATCACACAATACCTCATCTATGAAAGGTTTGACGTTGTACGAAAAGTAACACTGTTGACTAATGCATATATCTCACCCTTTGTGGAGCTACCCAATGGTGTATGGATATGGATTTTTGATTAAGGAGAAGTTTTTTATGCTTCTATTTCACCAAGCCATCATATCTCACTAGGGTGGGTGAGATAATGGGACAATTCTTCTGAAAAAAATTAATGCCCTTTGTTATGACTGATTTTTCAAGGAATTTACATACTTTTAGTGATATAAAAATGTTATTTACAAAGATATTTAAACATAAAGCGAAAACAAAACATAATATTGACAAATGATGCCTGAAATTTTGTAAAAGTTATGAAATTTAAAAATTCATATCAAAGATCAATGAACAAAAATCGAAAATCAAACAAAAGAAGAAATAAAATAGTCAATGTTTTAAGGATTTTTTTCCTTAAACAACTATAGAACCTCAACTATATTAAAATTTTAAATAAAAGAGAATTAAATTCCAATAAAATATGAAATTTTGTGAGAAGTATACAGCTTATATATATAAAAAAATAAGTATGATTTTATTAATTTAAACGTTTATGAGTACAACAAAATCAGAAGGTAGATTCCTACAATGAATCATTGGCAAAATCAAATTTTAAACATCTGCGGTGTAAATAAATGATATACAAAAGTTTTGGAAAGAAATTAAAATGCGAGACAATGTTCAAACACCTTCAGAAGGTCTAATCAAATGATTGATAACTTGTTTCTCTACAATATTAATGGTTGTTAGCACTGGTTAAGTAAAAGCAAGGCCTTCAAACAATAAATGAAATGAAAGGAAAACAAGCTTTTCTCATTTGACTATATCTTCCTTTTGAAAATGATCTGTTTCCACCTTTTGGTTCAACTTATTGTAACTCACATAATATAAAAATTAGGAGGAAGGAATGAGAAATTACACTTAATGCATATGTCTCATTGTAGAATTATCTCTTTCCTTCATATCTCCCTCCCTCTTTTATGCTTCCTAAAAGTTGTTAGACAATTGAACTACTTTGTTCATTTCTTATAGTATAATTTCTAATAAAGTATTGATTAGAGTTTGAGGTTCGGAGTTCCAAAGGGAAAAATTAAGATATTAACTTTAAAATTATTATATTTAAATTTCCTAGTAGGTGGGACCCCCTTTCCATAAAAATAGGTTATTTAATATGAATTTTAACCATCAATAATACAATAGTTGTAAATCACACATTCCATATAACCAAAAACCAAAATTTATCATGTTCTCATGAGCTATGCATATGCAAAAGTAATCTTTGTGTGTCCATAAAAAACCATCATCATCTATGGGTATGCATGTTGAAATAAACATAAACATAATCATGATGATCAATTTATCCTTGTTTTTCCCAAAAAATTCTTTCCTCTCCACCATCATGATGATCAATATATGAATATGTCCTTAAAAATATACATGCATCCTCAAAATGATATATAACATATGCATCATAAAAACCCTAAAAAATATGGCATCTTGTTGACAGGGAAAAATGTCCCGCCAATATTTAGGACGTCTCCCCAATGTGAATTCCCAAATAGACCTTGCATTGTTTGGGATAGGAGCCCCATCTAGTATGTGGGCTTGACTCCCACCATGAATGCTTTTCTCCTACCCATCAAATACGGAGAAATGAGTGTGAGACCAAGTGTGTGATGCAAAACAAATGAGGATGAAATCAACTCTAGATTGACAAGCTATTTGAAAAATGTATAAGAACCTAATATAAAAACAATAAGAACAATATTCCTGTCGAGAATCCAGTTAGCTAACATCATCTTAAGACATCCAAGCAAGAAGATACTAGAAACCCACTGCAAATTAGTGTAGATTCTAACCCCGTACAGAAATTACCTGCATACGAATTCTAAAACACAGAAAATAAACAATGCAAGAGTATAAGACATAAAATACATATACACAGAGATTTTCCCCTGGATCCCAAAACTAGGACTACTAGCTTGATTTTTTATTATATTCCTTTCAATGTTACAATAAATATATATACATGACAAAGCATCCAATACCATGGACCGAAAACCATCGCGTCCAAAACCATGGATCGAAAACCATAGGTAGGTTCGCCCAACCTAATATAGGGTCCACACGGGGCCACATGAGAGCTTAATCATTTTTCCAGCCCTGAAACACCCATTGTTTCTCTAAACTAGGAGAACTTCTCAGAGCTCACATATTTTGTCAATGCATTTACAATATTCTTCAAAGTGTCCACCTTTACCAGCAAGACCTTTTAGTCTTCTATCATATCCCTCACAAAGGGATACTGAACATCGATGTGCTTTGTCTTTTAATGATAAGGAAGGTTCTTTGCCAGGAAAATTGCACTTTGGCTATCATAGTCTATCCTTATAGCTCCCTGTACTAACCCCATACTTGAACACATTCTCTACAACCAAACTACTTCCTTGCTTGCATGAGTGGTTGCCATGTATTCTGCCTCTGTAGTTGATAGTGCCACTATAGATTGTTTCTTACTCATTCAACTGACTGCACCTCCAAATAGGTTAAACACATACCCACTTGTAGATATTCTCTAATCCAAATCTCCAGCCCAGTCTGCATCAACAAAGCCACGAATATTGGCCTTACATGGTGTACTTCGATCCATCTAGTAAATTAAGGCTAGATGATCATTTTTTTGTGATAAAAGATTTCCCCCCAACGCATGCATATTAGGAGAAAAATGTATGACCAAAGTACATTGTAAAGACACAATCACCAAACCAAAAAGTGGAGTCAAAGATATATAGATAGATAGAGAGAGAGAGAGAGAGAGAGAGAGAGAGAGAGACCAATGGAGCTAAAGCAAAAGAGAATAAGGACAGAGGGGGTGAGAAAAATGCAAGTCTCCTTTTATGTTGTGGTACCAGATCTTAGTGAGGTAGGGGAGGCATATCTATACCTATTGAGATAACTTAGTACACGAATAATGATGTGCCCAGAAACATAAAACTGAGAAATGAAGTACCTGCTAAATGGTACATGATACGCTGGCATAAATGAGCTAGAAAATAATACAATGTGTCCCATATACATAATGCACCTGGTAAAACATGAGCCAAGACTAAATACAATAATATCTGAGTACATGAGATATAATGTCCCTTCCCTAAAAAAATGGGTGCGAGGGAGGCTAGAACAATCGAAGAAGCCCTGCTAAATAGGGAGGGGCTCTGCAAAACTGAATGGATCATCTGAAGGAGACATGCATGCTATGAACATTGCAAGCAACAAGAACCGAGCCCATCAAATCTACAAAACTCCTTCTGAGGCTATAGAATAATATGAATTCATTCGAGCATGTGGGGGGTCCCTTGAAGGGCCATCCCCTCATGCGGTTTGAAACGTCTCACACACACCCGGGAATCACGGGTAAAATCCACTGCATCATTAGACCATCAAGTGTATGAATCATGAACATGAAACAACCAAGTCAAAGGGAAATGAGGAGTCCCTTTGCTTGATCTAAGCCACTGAATAAAGTTGGAAGATGGAACCAAGATACATGGCTCTCCAGGTTGTTCTTCTGGAATAGATGTGCTGATGTAAATAGAATAACGTCCACCATAAGTGAGGAAATGAGGACCCTTAACTAAGGAACGAGGGAAAATAGTAATGTGATTGATGGAATGACACCAGGGAGAATGGAAAAAGTGGGACTAAGGGATAAACATATGACTTCCCTTTTTAGAGCATAAAGTGCATGGTTGACCTGGCAGTGACTGACTCGACTCTGGATGGGATGGTGGACAGTATGATTGAAGGCCAAAATGGGCAGCACGAGATGAATGGTATGCAAAGATGGATGGAATGCTATGACATGATATAATGTGATGTGAAATAGACTCCATGGATACAAAGGTTACTCATCGCGGATGCTCTGAACAAGGGTGACTCGATGACGCTACCACACATAATAGGTTTGGTGGGGACCATGAAAGCATGAGTGAATGATGGTTACTCGTGATGAAAATTGACTCGTGAGATGACAAGCATTAAGGGTAGGTGGTCCCTAAGCTACAAGCGTCGTATATGAAGAAATTCGATTTGAGAGGCGACAAAGTGACACTTCTTGGAAAAATGGCTTCGAGGTGAAGTGTCAAATCCTAAAAAATAGAGAAAGACCCATTATAATACTAGATGTGAGCTTTCCAATGATGTTGATGGCTTGTTAAACCGAGATACGGTTTGGTGGAAATGGGCGATAGAAAAACTGCTTGTTAAACTGAGATACGGTTTGGTGGCAATGGGCGATAGAAAAACTATGTGTTTTTTTATAAAAGGAGGTTTTCCCTCTAATTTGAATTCATTTTCTAAGTGAGCTATGGTGAATTTAGAGAGGAGGAAGAGGCCCTAAACCTTGTGGAGATTGTAGCAAACAAACTGACCATTGGAATCAAGATCTGTGACTTTCAAGTAGGTGGATTTACTCTTCTCTTCAATTTTAGTGGTTTATTTCATGATTTTTGGTAGCCTACAACTCCCTAGGAAACCCCTGCTCCCCTTCTCTAGTGGATTGCACTTTTTGGGCCCAAAAGTGTGATCTGGATCATGGGAAAGAGGGGAAAATCCTGCGAAATCACAATTTTTGGGAAGAAAACTATGATTTGGAGCAGAAAAGAGGGGTGGTTTCTTAGCCTGGTGGGGGCTACATGTTGATCAGTCAAGGCTAGTGTGTTCTTCTCTGAACTGACAAGAAATGTGGTGTTTTGAAGGTATGGCAAAGTTGAGAATCAACTGGCATGAGTGGGATTTGGATGCCCTTATAATTGAGATTTTGGGGGATTAGGGGGTTCTAGGGGCATTAGCTCACTATGAGGTTCTCAAGTTGGTAGAGAACCCATTGATGAGGGAAGGTGATCCCTTACTATCGAGGATTATGAGCTATTGGGATCCATACTAGGAGGTATTTGTAGTGTAAGGGCACAAGATTGAGTTCACATTATAGGATATTTATTTATTAACAGGACTCTCTCCCCTAGGGGTGGTGGGGGATATACATTAGGTGTTGCCTCATGGGAGGAACATTACAAAGTTTGTGGAGTGCTATAGTCCACGCGGTGTGAGTGTGAAGGGCATGACCATCCTAGTCAATGATCTAGATATATTAGAGACACAAGCTATCACCACAACAATGCTACGAGTTTTGGGTAGCTAAGTGTTCCACCACATCACCTATGGGCGAATGATGCTGGTTGAGAGTGTTTTGGCAGGGACCTAATATGGGTGGGCCCAAATGATGTTTTCGTTAGTTAAATGATAGCTAAGTCTATGCAAGAGGCAGGTGAATGATGACTGTGCATTTGGTACAGTGGTATGTGCATTCTTCTTTGAGAATATACCCACCATCCATCCTAATGTATAGATCAGAGATGGGGGCCCACAGGAGCCTGGGATATGCCACTGGGAGAAACTACTATGGAGAGGAGGACGGGATCAAATGAGTGTTTTGACTCGAAATTTTTGCACACTAGGACTAGATTCCCCTCTACATTGACGATTATCCTTATAGTGGGATGAACTATCAGGGTGATCTTGACCTACCACTTCCACCCTAGCGAGCATGGGGACCAGATGGTAAGTGTTAAGTTGCTATTATTATGGTGCATTTTTATCACATGTATATGATACTTAGTGTAAAATATGTGGTATGCATACATAGCAATGTAAAATCAAAAGGATATGCAAGACAAGCCACAACACCATGGGCCGCAGATAAGGGAAAATCATCATCATGTCAGGTTCTAAAGATAGTGTGCTACTCACTGATCTACACCATAGGTGTGAGGTACTCTTGATAGGAGTTTCTTAGCGCGAATGGCATGATTTAGATGATCGATAAACATATGAGTTTACAGGCCTTTCCTCAGAGTGGCGAGGGATCAGGCAGCACATGGTGATGGTTGGTTAGGCAATACGTGATCTACATGCAGGTGGAGTAGAGCCTTTAGTGTGAAATCCTATCGACAGTGACTAGATATGGAGACATGTGGGTCCCTTTGGTTTTGATTTTTGGAACATGCTATGGGCATGTCAGATGCATTTAGAGCTATGGGCTCCAACACTTATATCTTTTATATGATACATAATATGACTATGCATTTCTTAATTACGATGACGATTTGCCATGTGTTGTGTTTATGGTTTTCTTCTGTGGTATACATGTGATAAATGCCAATCTAGAATGTTATTTGCAATGGTATCTACATAATTATTTTGAGCTCTAAGAACATGAACGAAAGTGATGGTTTGAAATGCACTTACCAACAACTTAACTCGTAGATATTTTCTAAATAGAACGTGGTTATACACATGATACACACCATTCAATTGCATGACAAGTAATAAGGAATGTAAAAGAACATGAATATGAAGGATGCAATAAGCAAGGGCCTCGAATAAAAAACCTATCATGGCATCATATTCGACCTGGCTATTGGTGCCGGATCCAGTGCACAAGTCATTCAAAAGGACTAACGTATGCAAGGGGTTAAAAATGGCCCAAGCTACTGAGTCTAGATTCTTGGAGAAGTGACTCTCACCATCGTCATAGTTGACACATGGTGTGGATGATGGATCCATCCAAAAGGTGCAAAAGACAATGGATGAGACGATGCAACTGAACTAACTTTATGACAGAAATAAAGACACACAAATCAAAGGGATATGCTATGAGAAAAATTTCTTGAGGTAGAGTGCATTAGGAGAATTAGGAAGGAGATGGCCTGTAGAATCCTCCAAAAGATATGCCCCCTTGCCTAAGTTCAAGGGTAATCAGGGGTAGACATGGCTTCTATGATGTCCCCATAAAAATGGAAGATGGGAGGATAGGAGGAAGACTGACTACATGATGCGGTGACTATACCTGGTGCATCATCCTAAGAAAGAAGGTTCATACCCAACATTTGAAATGGTAGACGATGAGCTAGTAGATGGAATATCTACTGATGTTGAGACCTAGATTTCCAATGAAAGCGGTTTGATAGAAGTGTGCGCAGAAACCTCAGAAAGGTTTTTTTGCAAGGAAATTGAGGATGATGACATGTAAAGGATATGGCTAGTAGAGTCTATCATCTTAACATTGGTGGGAGGGATCATGATGGTGGGACCAGAGTCCCCCTATTCTAGTGTACTAGTGGTACCAAAATCCATGGGTAAAGGAGTAGGTGATATGATACGAGTGGCCTCGTATACGCAAAGTGCCTCTAGGAAATCGCGAAATTCGTTCAGATAAGGGAAACAATGGGAATAGTGATAATGGTGATCACACTAGGCACAAGGGTGATTTGCGTGTAACATTCTAAGTTTCTTAGCTGGACCCAATAAGGTAACTTGGACCTCAAGGATATTAGACTCAGGGAATGTTTCATGAACCAAAGGTTTGATATGAGGAAGTTCAGGACAATTATTGGTGGCGCGCGCAACAACTTTACACAAAGTGCATAGAGGTGAAGGATTTGGAGCTTTGCGGGATGGAGGAGCTTGGGGAGCCTTGTCCTTAGGTTCTTTCCTCTTGGCTTTCACCCCTATCCAGATGCTTTTACAATAGGAGTGGATTCCTGTTGAGGTTGTGGTGGAACTAGAGCAATGAGAGGGGTCATAGGGAGTGATTGAATTGGGGTCAAAGCATATGATATGGTCTTAGATGACTAGGCAGAGTGCTTGTAGGGGGATCAATGTACCATAATAGGACCCCCAAAGTCTTATTAGGGAGGGCCAATGAAGCCATGATAGGGAAAAAAAAGATTCTAGGAAGAGGAAATAAGAAACGTAGCTGGCTTGCAAGGTAATGTCTTGGCAGAACAACTCTTGGATGGTTGAGACTTGGATGAACAGTTCCTGATGGGAACATAGGAGAGGCACCATAAACAGAGAGGGTCCTGGGTGGGTGGATTGAGATGGCTTGGCTATGGTGGGAACAATGGGGTGTAGAGGAGCTAGCTATTGTTCAGATGTACCAGACTACTTGCGAGCAACTTGTGACGCTTGTAACATATAAACACTCAAAGAGTTAGGCTCAAATATAGGAGGGGGAGGACCAGGGAAAGCACCCAACAATGAGGAATATTTGTACACTATAGGTGAAAAACTGGTGAGAGGGGTAGAGGACTATTTATCAAACATCAATGAGATAATGGACTTAGGGGAGGTTAAGGATGAGAACTTGTAGTATGTCAATTGATCGATGGTGATGATATTCCCTTCATGGCAGAAGCACATCTTACGGAAAACTGCAGATGCGATGACTGACATGGAATAAGTGTAACTACGAACCAATAGAATGTTGTAATCTAAAGGGGCATCAATAAATTCAATGTATACATGGACAGTCTTTCCCTCAACAGTCATTGGACAATTGTCATACATGACGAGAGGCTGGGAGCAGTGATCATCCCAAGCACGCAAAATGATGGTGGATGGGATAGTTCATGAGACTTAAGTTGTTTCCAAACATCAATGGACATCACACAAGTGGATTCACCTTTGTTAATAATCCATCGGGAGATTATGCCATTACTGACTCAGACTGGTATCTAGAAAGCAACAGATGAAGGTAATGGGTGATGTTCTGATGTATCAAATGGGAAGACAATCAAATGATTGTCAAAAGGATATACTGTGGCCAAATCAGTTAGTATAGCTTTCTTTTGAGATGGGCGCGACTGGAGTACCTCCAACATCAAAATGGAAGCAGGTGATTGCGCCAAGTCATCTACTGTACTCTATGTATGGGCAGCTTGGCTAGAAGTCACGTTACGACATAATGGTCCCTTGGGGATCTTAGGAAATGAATCAAATTTAGGTTGAGGGATATGTAGAAGACCATTTGGTGTCATAAGAGGTTTAGTAGATGCTTTGGTTTTGGTGAGTGGTGGACAAAGTCGATGGATTAACATATTTACACGACCGAGTTTGTAGGTGGATATCAGAGGGATTGACCTCGTCATCAAGACTAGAAGGTTGGAGGGTATGGGCTACTTGATTTGGCTGAGGTTCAGTAGCAACAAATCCTTACTGAGGTAAAGGATTTGTAAGCACTTTCATTTTAAATGGTGCAGGATTCTAAGGCAATTGCTGGATGGGTGATTGACCTCTAGAAGCTGCTTGAGCTTCACACATTTGGTGCATCTAGGGTGAGAGAGGACACTCATGTGTATAATGGCCATGTACACCACAACATGCATAAGTATTATTCATACAAATATCCTTGTTCGGCTTGGGTTGACTTCCCTATTGCTGGTTGTTGGTGTTAGCCTAGTTCCCCTGGGGTTCATTAGGTTGATTACCTTGATTACCCTGGTTACCTTTACTACCCTTGCCTTTATTCATTTTCTTCAAACCTAGTGGATTGGTTGAACTCTATTGTGAAAACAACTAACTGTGAGGGGGAAGTGGCTGCTAGGGCTGGGCATGCATGGGAGGCTACGACACTAGTGCTTGAGGGGCTAGAGTGCTCGGCTATGCATAAGGATAACATGGTGGAGGGGCAACATGTTGCTAGCAGGAGGGGCATAAGTGTCGAAGGAACTGGTCCCCCCATGTAGATAGCCATAACTTTGCTGAGTATATAGCGAAGGATGTGAAATGGCTCCAACAATGTCGGTGGCATGACATTCCCCCAATGCATTGGCACAACTAGGAGGGGGGAGCTCTAGAATGATAGTATAGACATAACCAGATTGTGCATAGATCAAGTCATATATCAGAGCGGTTTGGAGAGCTTCTTCCTCTGTTTAAGGAAAATGAGATGTGGCATCTTTGGCAATGCATGATAAATGGCTCCTAATAAAAAAATTGAGGTAGACACGGTCTTCAAAGGGCGGGGCATGGCATGTGCTCCTCCTTCTATGTCATTCCTGAACATGATTGGAAAGATGAGTGGTAGAGGATTGAAAGAATGCGTACAGTGTTGTATCAGAGAGGTAACTGAAAATATGAGAGGGACGCTTTATCAAGTGTCATGAAAATGGAATGAGAAGTGGCAGGCTAGTCCACATTCCACTTCATAGCATTTCAAGTTAGCGTGCATTGGAACAACAAAAGATGAATGGAGTCATCAGTGATGGAATTGGATGAACACCACATATGGAAGGAGTACATGTGATTGGTGGGGTCCTCTCTAGAATTACCCTCAAATTTTTGGATGTCAAAGGGGAGCTTAGCTTCCATAGCTAGCTAACCAACATCATGGTGTATAGGGCTATTTTTCAACTAGCTAAAATCCAAGAGACTTAACCGTGCCATGAAAGATAGCATGGGAACTTCCGGAATGGTTCCTGAAATGGTTCCGCTAGATGTGACTACTGGGGGTAGAACCAGAGCCAACACTAGTTTGGGTTCCTGCACGAGCAGTGGGTCCATACATGGTGATGGTATGTGGTGAAGGAAGCTTGGAATCAGATGAGCTAGAAGAGGATTCAGTATGGGGACTCGAGGAACTATGAAATCTAACCCTGTGGGGAGGAGTAATATGCCCAAGTGTAAACTAGGGTTGAAGGCCTAAGAGTCTCCATGAAAAATAGCATGGTGGCACAATGGTGGTAAGACACAAGTGACACGAAAATGGTAAAGGGAGATCGACAATATGTTTCTGTCTCTGAGTGGGGAGATACATTAATTAAGTTAAGTCTTGGCTTGGTGGTGTAAAATAAGAGCCCTTCACTTAAGGTGTTCTTGTGTGTGTAAGTTTGTTTATTAATTAAGCATAGATCATGTTTGAAAAAAGAAAAAAAATTACTAAAATAAACTAAAACTAAAAATAGAAAATGAACACCAAATCAATTAACTAAACCCCACCCAAATGGGGTTTGCAAACACTGTGTTGGTTGGTGGCGAAATCAACTGAAAACACACTAAAAAGGCCAATATATCTAAGTTTCAGTGTGACTGGGATCAAATGACACTATGCTACTCGAAAGTGGTGCAACAATAACAACAAACTAGAGAGCAAAATCATTGCAAAATGATAGGGAGATGGGTGTGAAACCTAGAGCAATCAATGTGACCCTAAGGAAAATGAACAAACAAGGTTTAAGATGAAAATTTGGATGGAAACACACCTATATTTGAATATTTGAAATAGAAAGGTATGGACCTGGAAAATATGGCTAAAAGTACTGCAAAAACTTAGACTTCTTACTCAGCTAAACTCTTCCTATAAATGTGGAAGTGTACTAGCAGCCGTAAGGGGCTGAATTTCACTTCAACAAGAAAAATATAGTAGATCAATGCCTAAGAAAGATAGGATAGTGGTCAACAACCTAGCAGACAACTCTCAGAAAACCTAGAAACAGATCAGAAAAAATCCCAGAAACCTTAAAAATAGTAGGTATTGAACTGATTCATGGGAGATCGCACTTTTTGGGCCAGAACATGCACTCTAGACCTCCATATTGCACTTTTGGGGTAGAAAAGTGTGATTTCTTCTCCTTTATTTGGGGTCGGCAAGTCTCGGAAAAATTTGTCGTCTCTATCGCGGCTAATTCCTATGACCTGTGGAAAAGACCAGAGAACTTATGAAAGTTAGAATGTTGACTAATCTAAGGTTAGAATGCTAGAAAACAATGCTAAGAGATTGAAAACAGAAGAAACCCTAATATGAAAACTGAAGGTCACCCAGGTTTCTGGATTAGACGTAAAAACCCAATGCAGTCGCTAATTTTGTTATAGTGTTTTCTTCTCATATGTGTACGCAAAAAAATCACCTAAGGCAATGGATGAAAAACAATCTTAACAATATAAATGGCTGTTACACATTGTAGATCTGTAGGAAATAATAGAAACAAAACCTACCAAATCTATGATCTATTCCACGATCATAGTTAAAGAACAAAATGAAATAGTAATAAATGCAAGTAACTCTAATAATCCAACGGAAACCGTATATAAAGAATATATTTTATTAAACAACACCTGTGAAGGGAACAAATAAATGTTACCAGTCCCCCTCTATGGGATGGGTTCTTGGCTATCCTCAAATGTCTTCATCTTTTGTAGAGTATCTCTCCTCTATAATGTATAAAACCCAGCAAATAAAATGTTTGAGCTTAGTGGGAACTCAAATGGAAAAGAAAAGTGGTGTACCACAACGATAATAATCAAAGTTACAACAGTGAGTGCAACAATGAAAATAATAAAAAGTGAATAATGAGTTGAAAACCATTCTATTTATAAAACAAAATATTAAGTTATCCTCCAATAATGAGCAATAATAAAATATTATTAGCCCCATTCTAGAAATAACCATTTGGAATATTTAATTATATTTGGTTAGAGGGAAAAAGTATTTAAACTTTTATTTAGAAATAATAAATAAATAAATGATTTATTTATCATTTGAAGGAATATGGTTAATGAATAATAAAAAACAATGATTTATTTAAAAAATTCCTAAGGGATTTAGTCAAACTTGACAAGGAATAATAATTAATTAGGGATTAATTAATTATTCCTAGATAAAAATATGATAATTAATAATTTATCTGCTTATTTTTCATAACGGGGTCAAATGTGATAAGGAATATTAATTAAGCAATGTTTTAATTAATTATTCATAGAAGACAATTAAATAAATAGTGATTTATTTAATTATTATTTATGGTTTTAATTATAAATTACTTAACAAATGTGGTTTATTATGTAATTTCTTACAGTGAAAGTAATTTTGTACTTCAATCGATCTAGTAAATTAAGACTAGATGATCAATTTTTTGTGATAACATCGGTCATGGTGAAATAAGATATTTCAACATAAAAAAAATTATTATTACACGAGTCTTTTAAATAACAAATAATCAGGAAAAAGAATTAGGAGGGAAAAGCGACAATTGCTTGATGCATCAACACAATTCATCTAGAATCAACGGTGTGCATTATATTATAAAGAGAAGAAAATGAATGTTTCCATAATTTTCAGGACTTCTTTTTCAATTTCCATATGTCTCATATATGTTTGTATATAAAAAATAAAGGATTTTGAGAGTAAAAAGTATTGAATGAATCAACCTTTTCGTTTAACAAATTATTGCACATGAGTATGAAAAAATAAGAAAGTGAAACCCTCTAACAAGAGTGTGTGGGTTTCATATATATTTTGCTAAAGGAAGACCTAGAGAATCACCCATATGGACAAAAGTAAAATAATTTACATATTCTATGCATTGAGTGAATATAGATACAAAAATAATCGAAATTATATCCCATGGCAAAGCCAAACTATGGTAACTCAAGGCCCCTGAATAAATACATATTCCAACACTAATACATTTACCAACATACTAGAAAATCAATTGGTATACGTCGAGAGGAGAAAATTTTGATTTTTATTTCTTTCTAGGTAGAATTCCTTGAATGAAGGTTGTCCCCTTAGTGAAGTTATGGATTTATTTCGATTATAAAAGAATGAGTTGTTGGGTCTGTAAAAAGACTAGAAACAAGGAAATTCCTCGCCCATTTTTATTTATTGAATGTATATAGGAATAATATATTATCACAATTTGTCATACAATGAAAATAATCAAGAATCTCAATGCGTTTGAAATGAATGAAGATTTTTCTTGCCCCTGGCCACATAGAGAAACCATCATTCTTGTGCCATGCTAATGTCAACATGGTTTTATGCCAAAGACCCTAGGGTTTCAACGGCCCCCATTTGACATGCATTATGTAAAATGAAAAAATAACCAATTGCACTATAGCTTTTCATAAAAAACATATTAATATTAACCTAATGACCCACTATTATGAAAACTATTAAACTATGAGTTAAAACAATGACCACAATTATGTGTCAAAAACCTTTTGAAAATAATTTTAATAGAAAGAAGAGGGCCTGGAATTTGTATTGCGAAAGATGCATTTGAATTTTTTCTTTTGATTTGCATTTATAACAAAGTGTCAGCAGATCGAATGTGCTGCAGCTCGAAAATTTGAATAAAAGAAAATATGCACACAGAAGGTATTTCATTCGAGGGTAGAGCATATAAAGAAAGTTTAGCAAGTTAAAAATGCTAGGTGCAATGGACAATTTCGAAAAGTGGGAAAATAAATAAACTTAAGAAACTGATAAAAATACCAAGTTCTTTTGTGCCCAAGGTCTCAGCCTCAAGGATTTACACCGAATGGCATGAGTGTACTGAGTAGAGGGAAGGGTGGGGGAAGGAAACCTATATGACTGCCTCATAGAGGAATTTCCTTTTGCATGCAAAAAAAATCAGCTTCATACAAATGTGTGAGGTATAAATTTGTATAAATATAAAATTTATTAGTTTCCAAATGTTCTTAAACTAATAGAGGGGAATTTGGACTTCGGGGGACTGATTTTAGAGAAATCCTGAGACACTATCTAGCAATTAACGACACACACAATGAAAAACAAGTGCATGGCATTAGAAATCAATGTAGTTTCAACCTATTAACAACTAGAGTAAATTATTAGTCTCCAAGAATACCTAGTGATTTTAGTGTGCCCAAGAAAAATTGCAGTGGAATCTAGGAATTCCCCTATTTCGCCTCAACCTCTAGTGATAGTTTTAGGCAGTTTGAGAGAGAAAAAAATGATGAAAAGGAAACCAAATATCACAACTACCCTTGGAAGTCTGTGGGAAGAGTAAATATGGAAGGACATGAATAAGGTTTGATACATAGTGGAGAGTAAATTCTAGGATAAAGGAAGTTATAAGGTTTCCATGATCAATTCATGGAGAAAACCAAAGCATATATACCATGTAGGATTCCAACTTGGATCATAAAATAATAAACTACCAATAGTTTATGGGCTTGACATATTTTTATGGTTGTAGGGTAGAAATGTGATCAAGCTCTATCGCTTGGCTCCAACAAAGAATAACTAGAAAATAACCAATATTAATTATCATTAGAGAATTTTTGAGGTAAAAAATGGGCCTCAAAACAAAAATGTACAGCAAAATTAAAATTTATAACAACCAATAGGATTCAATATGATGATGCCAACCATGGGGGATGATTCACCGTTTTTGGATTAAAATGGTAAAAGGATAAAAATAAAAATAAAAACTACATTTTCAACTTGTATCTTCAACTTATTTCACTACGATTTTACTCAAATTTTGAGTGGGATAACTTGTCAGATTCAGAATTTAATTTTGCATCCAATTAGTACCCAATTTGCATACTTTCTATGGACCCTACTACACGAAAAATGTGAAATTATTGAAAAAATGTGATTGCAATCACATTTTTTCATGTATTTCACTTTTTTCTTTTAGTATGGTCCATCAAAAGTATGCAACATGGGTACTCCTTGGATGAAAAATTAAATTATGCATCCAATGGGTGCTCACACTTGAAATTTGAGTAAAATGATATGGATATAAGTTGAAAATATGAGTTGAAAATAAGTTTTTTTTTTCCCTCCAAAACTTGATGAGGTACCTTAATCTTATTTTATTCTTTCCACTATTATTTTATAATATTCCTTAGGAGGTCCATTTTAGACCTCAAAATTTATCTAATGCAATCTTGGGCAAAGATCATGGACATTAATCGTCATTAACCTTTCTCACAATAGAATTTCGGTGCCATCCTATCCAACCTATATGGAATGACACATATGACAATATTCTTCGGTTAGGGTGTTTTAATTGATCGGTGACATGTAAGACTGACCACCAATATGTTCTATAAAGTTCCAAATTTCTTCGTTGGGATTATTTTTCATGTACTAGCCCAAAACAAGAAGTATATCATGTTATTGATAAGATTTCAATGCTTCTAATATTTCCTTTCTTAGATATGTATGCAAACATCATTGTCCATAACACATTTTGACATATCACATGTTTTAGCAAGCTAAAAATATAAACAATATCTCAAACCTAATAACTATGAGAATCACATACATAGTTACAATATATTGTTATACATGTGGAGTATAAAATTACAACATTGAAATACATAAAATATTTGAACTATTTAAAATCCCTTGACATATTATGTTTGACCATATGATTACATATGTTATAAATTTTGTTGGGAATGGCTTTATGGATATGGAATTAGAGTTCCTTCTTGGAATTTTGACATTATAAAACACACAAGTTATGAAATTAAAGCCAAATCCCTTTCTATGATTTGGTTTCTTTGTCGTCATTTTTTCTCTCTCAACTACACCTTAATAATTCAACTCACATAAATTAAGCCCACTTAGGCACCAGGGCCAAAAAAATATGTGTAGTTAGGTGTAGGATTAGTGGGGTAGGCTTCCAATAACACCCATTGATCACTTACATTGATACATAGATTTTTGACATATTAGGGAGCTTGAAACACTTCACCATACCATGGTTCAAAGATGGAGTGCATTAGAAACTCGATTTAGAGGGGGTTAGGATAGGTCATCATATGAGTGGTTCTCCTCAGGGCTACCCAACCCATTGGAGGGAGTCCCATGCTTTGGATGATCACCAAGAAGCTCAAGACTCAACCAGCCCCATGGGACAAAGGTAACCATAGTGACCAGTGATAGGAAAACACCCTATAGGAATGGCTATGGGTGACAATTGGTTCTCTACCCCACCTTTCTCTAGATAACTCTACTTGCAAGGATCAAATTCCGTCAAGTAAGAAGTCTCTTGGATGACCATTTGAAACAATAGACCTAGGAGTTGTTTGAGGATTTAGATCACCTATATGCTAGAGGTCATTTTTTCTTTGATAGGATGTGCTTTCTTAAATTAGAGTAGCATATTAAAATAGTTAGTTTGCACCTAGCATATTAAAATAGTTTGTTTGCACCTCTACACTAGTGTTTCCTTGCTAGTTGTTACTCTTTTCACCTATCATTACCCTTTATTCTATTGAGTAATCATTGTCTTCACATCATTGTTCCCCCTAGGAATTTTTCATTGAGACTTCATGGAATTTTCCCCCAGTTTCCTTTAGGACATATTACTTCTCCCTATTGAGTTAGATTTCATCCTTCTAGTCCTCAATTTAGTCTTCATTCTCAGTTTGGTTTTCCAAATTCTTCTAGTTATTCCTTTGATTCCACGTCTTCCAACCCATGTCCACCATGTAAAGCACCAACAAGAGTGCATGAAACCAAGGTGATAACTAAAGTAATCCCACAAGCGGAACCCCTACTGGTATGGTCACTGACCTCCAATTCCTCCCCTACATGGATATTGTTAGCCTTCCTAATTTCAGCTAGCTCATCAACGATCCTCTTCACCATCACCCTAATTGGCCTTCTATACCTACCGAAATGCCTTCCAACATCCCCAAATTCGAAGGTAATCCAGGAGAACAACCCATAGACCATGTTTTCTCTTTCCATATGTGGTGTTCACCGAATTCCATCACTTAAGACTCCATTCATCTTCATCTTTTCCAATGCACGTTTAGTGGAGCTACTGCTAAATGGTATGTGGACCAACCACATGCCTCCTACTGTACCTTTATCACTCTCACCAAATTGTTTCCTTCCTACTTTCAGTTACTCTTGCGATATAACACTGGTATCAAAATCTTGACCTATTTTCGTCAAACTTCTGCCACCCGCCTATCTGACCATGTTCAAGAATGGCGCAGAAGGAGAAGAAACTATACGGCCCCTATATTTGAAGACCATGTCTATATGGATTGGTTCCTTAGAACATTTTTAGCCCCAATAGGTAAGGATGTCACCTCCCACTTCCCTCAGTCTGAAGAAGTGCTCCAAATAGCTTTAAAATATGACCTGATTTATGCACATTCAGGTTATGTTTTTACTCTCCTTCCAAATCTACCTCGACCCAATGCTGCTAATGCATAGGGGAATCTCATGTTATTTACAATATCATTGGATATACCTCACACACTCAACCTCCACCATATCATCAACCTCACATGAGTTATGGGCAAACCAAGTGGTGGATCAGTTTCACTTACTCCTATGCCCCTCCTGATCCTTTGCATGTCAACACTTACCAAAGTATAAGTGCATTAGATGCATATGCCCATCCGCATCAGTCGATGCCATGGCCAACTGTTTCTCCACTTGGTTATCCCAACATTTCCATGAATCATTTTTTATCCTTATGCATCGCCCTATGCTCCATCCCCACTGTTGGGCACGGAATACCCCCAGAAAAGGTTTTGGGGCTTAAAGCCCAAGTTTTGGTCAAGGATTTTGAAAGACTCTATGAATTGTGGGCACGAAGCACGAAAGAGAGGTTAAGTCATAGGTTTTTCTACCCTAACGTAATGTAATGTAAAGTCATGTCGGCCTACCCATGTCCGCGGACCATGGGATTATATAAATAGAGCGAGGCTCTAAGTTGTAAAGGTAGTCAAGGATAGAGTAAGTAGCGAAGGAATAGTTCGAGCTTAGAGTAAGATTCTAAGTATCTTGGGTCGTAGTAGTAGGAAGATGCTCTGCAACTGACTATGCAGAGGCCTAGTAGAGTTTGCAGTTGAGTGTGTGGAACCCTGCAGCTGAGTGCATAGGGCAGTGTCTAGTTTGTAAGCAAGGTTGAAGATTAATAAAAGATAAGTTGATTCCTAATTCTGTGTATCTGTTGTGCATTATCTTCTTTATGTTTGTATTCGTTTATGTATTGCGCACACTGATATGATTGTTGAATATGTTGTGATAACCATAAATCTTTCACACAAAAGTTAAGTAATCGGTTAATTAGCAAGGATCTTGGGTATTATATGGGTCGCACCCTGAATAGGGTTGTGCGGAAGCCACACCAGAGGTTGCGAGCGGATCGTAAGTGTGCATAGAGATAGGTCGGACCGTGGACCTCCAGAAGCCCATCAGACATCTCAAGGGTGCGGAAACCTAGTTCTAGTACCCTCCATACTACTTCAGGTGAGACCTCAGTTCTGCACTCCACGCACTATTGCCGAAAGGGCCAGTAGTACCAGGATTTGCTTAGCTAAATCACTTTTGAACCTAGGTCAAGCCCATACAAGCCAACAAATGGTTCTGTTGTCGAGACCAAGATCTGCATAAAAGATGTCTAATGTCATGCCACTGGAATCCTACAAAGAAAGAAATTGAAGAGTGGTTGGACAAGAAGATTCACAAGTTTGTGGTGCAGGAAAACATAAATCTATGAGTATCTAAGGTGTTATCACTGAAAAATTTCAAAAACAATTTGGACAACTTGTATGGTTTCAAAGTTGTAAGTCAGTCTTGGTCAAGTCATTTTTCAAATTTCAAAAAAGGAGCCAAGTATTTTCAGTTATGATTATGTATGGGTTCATTTATAGAAGCAAAATTGACAAGCACTTAATCAGAATTCTTTGAAGTCCAAGTGAAGTAGCTTCCCTTTTCATTTCAAGCGAGGAAATGATCGAGATTAAGATGGTGCAAGCTCTTTCAATTTTCATCTTGCAGGAATTCCATGGAGTTTTTTATAAAAGATAAGGATCATAGGTCAGGAAGGTGTATTATATTGGACAAGCTTTCAAACAGGTTGGCTGTTGGAGATTTTGCAAAAAACTTCAAGGAGGTCACATGCAAGTCACCAAAGAATTTGTTTCCAATTTCACAAGATTTAATTCAAAGGTTGGAGTGCTTGAATTACCAATATCTCTAGAGGTTATATCTGTAGTCACTGAAATCCCACGAGAGACAATTTTAAAAAAAGATAACTATGTGTTTTTGACTCACACAGCAGTTTCGTAGCGCGCTACGAAACTGCTGAAGGTGACAATTTTGTTTTTTGAGGATCTACCTTGAAAGAAAAAGGGGATTATTTTGAAAGGGATGTTTCTTTAGAGGTGTAATAAGATCATTTGAGAATGTTTGAGCCCTAATCAGAAGGAAAATTCAAGAAACGAAGACATATACACATACCAAACCTTGCGCTACGAAACCCCTGAAGCAGCCTGTTCTAGGAGAAAAACGGTTTTAAGTAGTCAACTTCCAGGAGGTCTCCAGAGAAACTGAAAGAATGTTTTAGAAACTTGAAAGAGGGTTTTATTCCTAACATACTGAACTATAAAAACCTCTTTTAGTTTCTTCAAATTAATTATGAGCTGGGAGAAATGGATGATTACACTTGGGCTACAAAACTACTGTAAGTGCAGTTTTTCACAAGCCTATTTCTCTGTTTGACACCTGTTTTTCAAAGACATATTGTGAGCGATGGGAAAGGTGTTTCAAAAAACCAAGAGATTTTTTTGTTCACCATGGATTTTTTCACAAAAGCCTCCTTCAGCTTTTCTAAATACGGTTTTTTGGAGAAGTTATGAGCTCTTTCCCAAGACCCATTATTCAGCCAGAACAGAGCAAGGGACAGTCTCCTAGTTTCTAAAAACATCAAGGATCGATTCTGGACAGCTGGAGAAGTATTTTAAAAAACCAATAGAGGTTTGTGTTATAGATGTCCTGGAATACAAAAACCTCCTTCCATTTTGAAAAATGTGTCATGGATGAGGATATAAAGGCTCTGTCCCACGTGCCATTTTCAGGGATCCTAAACCTAAAAACATGGAAACATGTTCCCTAATTTCTAGGGTTTGTCTTCAGCAGTCAGATGACCACGTGGGAGGCTTCATGAAATTGGACTTCTTTAGGTTGCAAGTTGTCAAATAATGCTTTAAATGCTTAGATAAGGTTGTTGTAATCATAATAAGGAGCTACACTCCTAGTTGTATTAGGTCTCTAGGACTCCTAGTTAGGTGTCATTTGAATTTAATAGTTAGTTTTAAGTATCAATAGGTGTCATAGTAGGATGAATTCGAATTCCCCTCATGCTTGAGGAGGAATCCTAGTTATGTAAAGAGCTATATATATAGCTGAAGCATCAATGTACACAGGGTTGGAAATTTTATGAAAAGGCTTGTATTTGGCTTATGTAAGACTCATTTTCAGTAATACAGATTTGACTTTACTTCTCAGGATTCATGAAGGATTTTTTATGTTCAGGATATGTGATGTTGTCCTTTTCTTAATTCTTACAGTGGTATGGATGTATAATCACTCAGAATTCCCTGAATGTGCTCTGACTTCCTGTATACATTTATAAACTGTGTGGTCCCATATGAGTTTATGTTCTGAATGTTTAAATGCTGAATGCCCTGACTTCCATGTAAGGTTGAGCTCATTGTTTTATTGAGGAGTGTTGACTCCATAAGCCCAATGGATAGTAATTAAAAGTGTTTCCACCATTTATATTTCTTAGAGTTGTTCTATTAGAGTTAGCCATCTTATCTTTAATCAAAATCATTAACCCATCTAGAGAGAGCCCTCTCAGGTTGAGGAGGCTAAGCCTCAGCCTAAAGTAGGTTTGAAACAGTTACTTGAAGTCTTCCTGGTCTGCAGCCTTCCAGGGTCTGATTTTGAGATAACATAAGGAACAGTGGTTGGATCACTACTTGTACATTTAAATCCATAAAATTTTCTTTGCATATTTTCCGTCTGAGTTGTATGAGTGGATCGCAAAGTTAGTGGACAACCAGGGAAGGTGTAGGCTCGACAAACCAAAAGTGTGGACTCTAGTACTAGTACACAGACTAGAAGCCTCAGAAGAGAAGGTAGCATGAGCTATGGAACACTTGCTTGACCAAATAATAAGAGGATTTATCACTGAGTTCACGGTAGACATGACTGTTGACTATAGTGAGGCAGAGTGATGTTTTCTCAAGGGACCATGAGGTAAGGATATTAAATCTTTAAACACTTGGATTAAGATGTTATTGTGTGAAAAGCAGGTTATGCGAATAAATTAATGTTTGGAACTACGTGAAGCAAACAGATCTACATAAGTAGAAGTAGTGAGGAATTGCAAAACAGTCCCTTAATTTCACCCTCACAGGAAAGCGAGGAGGAGCTCACAAAAGATTCTCCAAGAAGTGTGGTCGGTTTGATAAGACAAAGAATTCCACGTTTACCTCCTCCACCCACATTGCCACCTATTTCACCCCCCTCACCTCCATCCCCACCCACTCCACCTCTGCCACCACCGTAGTTTAGTATGGCGAGTGCAATCAAACTGCTGGTGTTTAGAGGAGTAGGAAATCAAGATCTAGACCAATTCTAGTTCGTGATAAGAGCAGTATGGGAAGCACAGGGTGTCATGGATGATAATATCAAAAAGGCTACATTGGTGAGCATGATGAAGGATTGCGTATTAACGTGGTATATCAAGAATTCTAATGACCACCTGAATGCAAGAATTGCATAGATCCAGACTGCGCTGAATAGGGAATTTAGCAGGACAAAATCAGAGACACAAGCAATCATCGGGTTTAAGGAGATCATGATGCTCGTGGGTGAGACCCCCTGGGATCTAGACCAAATGCTAAAGAGTATGATCCGCGAAGTCAATATGAAGTTAACAAATGCACAACATCACACATGGTTTGTGGCCTCACTTACATCACACTTAAGGATGACGTTGCCACAACAAAAACTTTCCACCCTAGCCGAAGCGTTGGAGATAGCAATGAGGCTACATGAGACCCCTATACAAGACCCTAGGTTGGGAGTCCAAAAAATCCATGCTTAACTGCAGAATATGTTTCTGGAGATGTAAAGTTTGAAACAAGATAGGACAACTTGGGCAGAGGTGCATGAGGAAGTATGGTGCATAAAATGCAAAGGCCAAGGGCATGATAAGGACCACTGTCTAGTGTTCGCGAACTACTTGGCAGGGGGAGGGCCAATGCCATTGAGACTAGAGGCACAGATGGAGCCGAGTGCAACATCTGCATTATGGTGCACGATCTGCCAGATAGGAGGAAAACATACCATGGATAATTCTAATCTATTGCAGAAGTATATGCAGACGTCCCAACAATTGTTTTGTCATTTCTGTAGGTCGCTATGTCATGAAGAACGCACCTGCTGAAGCTATGAACCGAACTCCTACCTACAAGGTGCAGATCGAAACATGAGCCTTCGAGCCAAATGTAGGGATGGCAGAATTTTGGTTTTAGGGGTGCTGTCAGGGTCGAGGTGGAATGGGACCAAGAAGGGGTCGCGGATAGATAATTTGTTACAATTGCGGAGGGCCAGGGCATTATGGCCGCCATTGTACAAATCAGACTAGGATATTATGCTGGTACTATATTCATCTTGATCATGATGCATAAGACTACCCTTCGTTGATAGCGAAGATGTGTGAAAAGGGGGTACTCCAACCCCCTTCGACCCAGAATTTACAAATGATGAGGTTTGAACCACTTGAAGAAGACCCAAATGTAAACATGATTCTCAGGAGTGGTATGGCCACGAGAGATGATAAAGGGAAGTAGCCAGAAGACAACATGTGGGTTCGCAAGGCTCCTACAAAGGAACTCAAGTTTTACTTAGAACACGCGAAGGAGACATTCATGGAAGCTAATAAAAGCTTCACTGAGGCCTCCACTTTAGGTAGTAAGGATCAACTAGAACCAGGGATGTATCCTTCAATGCTCACTACCTTTCTAGAGACATACATGAAATTTTAGCATGACTACAAGGCAGTCAAAGGGCTACAAGAACTTATCACTAGGTGTGCGGAGTCAGGAGAACCACACGTGGTCCGAAAACTTGGAAAGCATGCATTGCACACAGGAAAGGAGATGTGGTTGACTGCACAGATAGGTGAGTACGAAATGGATCAGGTAATGCTGGATCTAGGTTCGGACACGAATGTGCTACGAAAGCAAAAATGGGAATGCATGGGTAGACCCACGTTACAATGGTCCCCTATTCAGTTATGAATGGTGAACCAATAGAAGATTTTTCCCATGGGAAGATTACAAGGGGTGATAGTTGGTATTGAAGGTGCGAGTGCGTAGGCGAATTTTGAAGTGATAGAGATTGTCGATGACAACAATCCCTATCCAGTGCTACTAGGAATAGACTGGGCTACCGATATGAATGGAGTCATAAATTTGAAGAAGCGCAAAATGATCTTTGAGAAAAAGTCACTACGCGTAGTAGTACTACTGGATCCAACCGAAGAAGCATGATACACTGAACCGATGCAGATGACGATAATGATGACGATCTCGATTGTATTTACAGGATAATCATGTAAGGAGAGGATTGGGTGAATCCAACTATAGATGGAAGGATTTCATGGGAGTGTGGAAGATCCTACACTTTGGATTCAGATGAAGATATAGAGCAGTGGCAGAATTACCTGCACGAAGTAACAGCACTGAACTACATCATGATGATTATGTCATTGCGTTGTGTAACAACAAAGGCAAGGGAGCTGCTGACATATGATGGATTGTCAACGGTGGATGAATTTCTAAGAAAATTTGAAGGTGCAGTACCAGAGCAGTAGTGGTTCAATGCACTGAAGTGGGCACTGCGTGCAACACCCGCATGATGGTAGGGTACATATCAAGGAACTTTTGAAGACTGGCGCAAATGAAGAAGGATGATGTGCCTACATTTTGGAAAACCCCAACTTCGAATGAAAGCCAATCAGATGGTGTGGAACAACTTGCGCGCCTACCTTTCCCAATGGGTACAGACATATGTTGTACAGTCCACACAAGCGCACACCACCCCCAGCCTAGAGAATCAGAACAAACCATAGTAGCAGGAAGGGCGATGCGCATTACCAATTCTCCATGATGAGGCATTCGATAAGGTGCATGCAGTACTGAACAAGGTTCACCAGACAAGATGAACTGATTGGGACCTATGCATTCTAGTGATTCGATTGGACTATAGGACTAGGTGCAAAACCCTGAGCATGGAGATGATTCCAAAGGTGTGAAATAGAGAAGAGACCAAAAGTTATAAAGGGAATACCAAGAGGAATCCACACGTAATAGCCCCCATAGTGATGACAGCGCATGAAGACCAAAATGAAGGAATCACACAGTTACGCGAGGACGACTAGATAAGGGTTCAGAAAGCCATTCAATGAGGGAACCTTATGCTTGATGAACTTGAAGAAGATTGGGTACGATTGAGGAAGAAAAGCATGTTGATGGATGCTGAGATCAAAATACTAGAAAACGAGGTCACGCAAGCATGTCTCGTGGATAAACCAAGGATGACAAGGCAAGATATGGATGATCATACCACTACATTAGACGATTGTTGCCAAGAATTTATGACTCTATTACCATGGTTGATACTTCACCTTACAAAACACAGTAATAAGGGGAGCACACCACATGAGGTAGAACACGCTGCGCTGGTTGTCACGTGGGAAATTGAGGAGTGTCCACAGACTATACTGGAAGGCGAATTGGAGTCTTGCATAGATGGTGTGACCACCTGACTAGCCGTAGGGAGCGTAATATCAACACTCTAGATAGTTGAAAGAGAGTGCAGGACTCTAAAAGAGTCTATTTGGGAACTGCGTGGTGAAGGAGGTGCATGCAAAATCAGTAGGGTACAAGGGTCGCACGGTTAAACTGGGAAGTAACCATTTGTGTCACTGTTTATGACGAGATGTCAAATTTAAGGCAAAAAGGAGTGGGCGACGGACAATTAAGACATGAATTAAGGGCTACATTTGGGACAATCTACCTTCAAGAATGCATTAATGACTCAAAAGTGGGGGGAACGGTCAAATTCAAATTCAAAAGTTGCTATAAAACTCCCAAGGCTAGCCACGAGACAACACTTGTTTGTTTGAGATTTGAGTTATTACAAGGAGCATAAAGTGTTGAACTCCAAGTGGTATTTGAGCCCCCAAGTTCACAAACCACCACAAATAGTTCAAACAAGATGACAACTACTAGGAGAGGTGTCAATTTTGTAGAGAATACCATTGAGGAAGTCATGCAGCATCCTATAGTATAGGTGGGGGATGTGCCAAAAATTCTGAAATCACCTCGAACAATGAGACCCAAGAAGGACAAATAGGTAGCGGGACCAGTCCACATGTCCCCATGAAATCTACAGTTTGGTAAAATTTCTATGGAAGGAAAGGGCAAGGCTATCAACCTTGAGACAGATGATGAGGAGGAGGACCTCCAAACTCTCGTAGATGAGATAGAGGTGGATGAAGAAATGGAAGAAGACATCTAGTTGGTGCGCGTTGTAGCAAAACTGCCTGAGTACGTTCCTTCGTGGAAAGGGAAAGCTAAAGTACCCAAGGATTTGGATGCTGCTAAGAGTGCACTCCAAACCCCACTCCTCCCAAATGGAATTATGTTTGAAGGCTCGATCCTGGGCCACATGCCCATGATGAAATTTGAAGACTAGAACCTTGTAGACAGTGAAAATTTCCCACATTTGGAGACTAAGAACCTCATGAAATAGAGCAAGGAGGCGTTAGTTATAGTGCTAGAGCTGTAGAAATGGCTATGCAGTGTGGACAAGGCTAGGCTACACCACCTACTATGGATTCCGCACTTTCACCATGCACCGATCATGATCTTTATCATCAGGCACCTGCTTTGCCTGGTGCACAATGGGTACTTATGGCTGGAGGAGCCTATTCCCATCATGGTGGAGCTTATCCACAGGATTTCTTAGGTTCCCTGTAAGGGACATGACCCCGCAGAGATAGCTAGCAAAAGCAGAGATTTGGCACTCGCACAGGCCATGAAGAAGAAGTATAAATTAGAAAAAAAGAAGAGAGGTTATGCAATCAATAGCATTAAAGACAAAGGGGTGTGCATAGCCACCCAACTACTAACTGGGAAGGTGATGAGAAAATGTTGAGGAGATGAGGTACTAGCACCAGTCATTGCACTAGCAGAACAATGCGCGGAGGGGGTCCAATTCAATTGGGTTGAATTCCTCCGTGAAAAATTCCTCACCAATTGCAAGGAAGCTCAGAAGCATGGCAAGACCTTCCACTATCCGTGGTTGCTCTTATCCATTTTATTGGTGATAGGGGAACTGGCTGAGGACAGTCAATTCCCTCATATTGAACAGGACTTGCTAGACATGGCAAAATATGCGTCACTCTGGGCTACGAAGGACACCACACAGATCCACAAGACTAAAATATTCTCAGTGCTCATGGAGGCGAGGATCCGGATGTGGATTAATAGGAGGCCATGCCTATCCCCCACATTATACAACAGTCTGTGGAGATTTGTAGACTTCAAGGCAGATATGCATAATGTGTATATCAAGGCGTGTAAGGATCCAACACAGAACTGGAACAAGATTCCATTCATCACAATTGATGATGCCATATTCTCTGTGATCGAATCATGGCCTCCCAAGTTGCGTGCCCCAGATCTAGAAGAAAGGGATAGATCAGCAGCATAGTAGCAAAAGGATGCAACCAAGTTGTGTGTCATGAAGTTGGCCCAGTAGAGGCATAATGAACAAGTGGTTGGGGAGGTAAGGGCCACCCCCAAAGTAGCAAAGTTAGTTACAGAACAAACAAAGGCCACTGAAAGAGCAACAGTAGCACAAGCAAGAAGGGCCACCACAATGCATGAGGAAGGCAACCAGAATGTGTTTATAGGACAGGGACTAGATACAACAGAAGGTGTGGACCTGAGCATGCTGTCCACCCAAATGAAACATCCATACGTTGCGAAGTGGCCAGGTCCAAGAAACAAGGCCATAGCTTCGAAAATGGACATCAAGCCGATTACATTGACAAAGGGTGACCTCTATGACATGGGCGACACAACTCGCGAGGTCACCAGGGAAGTGCTCTAGGAAGCTATGACAAAGAAATAGAATGTGTTGGGCACCCTCAAGGCACAACTACAGGAACTTCAAGTGTGGGCCCCATAGGAAGGAATAGTAGCCACCTATGGTGCTGCAGGTACATCAGCAACAAAACAGCTGCTACCAACAAAAATGGCCAACACCATAGTGCTGCTGGGAGGAGCGCTAACAACAGAAAGCGAGGAGGATAGAGCCACGGTGGGTAGGATCAAGGGACTTGGCCTAAACTTGGCTACCTTTCCGCGGGATACATTATATCAGCTGCAGGACATAGCGACAGCAGAACTCCACTCTAGGTAAGGATGCACAGTACAGATGCTCAACGAATAGAGAATCAACATTGAGCAGCTTAATCTACAGTGCGATGAAGTGCTTGCATAGAGTTAGTAGCTGGAGAAAATGGTAGAGGAAGCATTTTGCCACATTCTAGAGCTAGAAATCATAACAGGCCTACTAGTTGGAGTGTGAATCCACAAATTAGCTAGTGGATTCCGCGAAGCAAAGGAGGAAGCAACGAGGGTACAGATGGACCTCAACCTTCAAATTACCAAGTTGCAATTAAAAGTACAGTCCTCTATGCCCCCAGAATTTAGGGAAAAGCACACTGACGCTATTCAGAAAGGGCTAGAAGAAATAAGCTAGGAAGTATAGAACTACACTGCTATGTTGGAAGAATCCTTCATGGTCCTCACTTCATTTTAGGAGGACCCCAACATAAAATGCCTAGAAACGAAGGCATGGGAGCTTCAAGTGTAGTATAACAGTGTTCATGGAATGACGCATACAGAAGTCCTAACCCAACAACTTGCGAAGTTACAGTAGGAAAAGGCGTTGAAGGAATAGGTGGATGTTGCGCAACAGAAAGAGGCAGTTCTTAAAGCACACATCTAGCCCTAGATTGATGAGGCCTTCCTCATCACTACTAAAATCAAAGGAAACCTCGCATAGATGAAGGTGATGCATGCCTTAAGACATGGATTTTCCCCTGATAGCGAGACTTCGACCGAAAGAGTGGAGCAGATCTAATAGACTACAGAATAGTGCAATGCAGACCTTCACGCAGTGCATCATCAGTTGGAGGGGATCCATGCCAAGATCACCACGCTAGTAGAGTGACTTTGGGCGAGTCATGATAATTGAGTTTGGGGCCTGTTGGACATGGAATCCCCCCACAATAGATTTTGGGGCCTAAAGCCGAAGTTTCGGTCAAGGATTTTGTAAGACTCCGTGAATTGCGGGTGTAGAGCATGAAGGAGAGGTTAAGTCATAGGGCTGCCCACCCTAATGTAATGTTAAGTCATGTCTACCTACCCATGGTCCATAGACCATGGGATTTTATAAATAGAGTGAGGCTCTAAGTTGTAAAGGTAGTCAAGGATAGAGTAAGTAGTGAAGGAATGGTTCAAGCTTAGAGTAAGATTCTATGTATCTTGGATCATAGTAGTGGGAAGAGGCTCTACAGCTAAGTGCACAGAGGCCTAGTAGAGTCTGTAGCTAAGTGTGCAGACCCCTACAACTGAGTGCGTAGGGTGGTGTCGACTTTGTAAGCAAGGTTGAAGATTGGTAAAATAGAAATTGATTCCTAATTCTATGTATTTGTTGTGCATTATCTTCTTTATGTTTTTATTCGTTTGTGTATTGCGCACACTGATGTGATTGTTGGATATGCTTTAATAACCATAAATCTTACACACACAAGTTAAGTAATCAGTTAATTAGCAAGGATCTTGGGTATTATATGAGTCATGCCCCGAATAGGGCTGTGCAGAAGCTGCACCACAGGTTACGAGGCAATCATAAGTGCGCGTAGTGACAGGTCAGACTGCGGACCTCTAGAAGCCCATCAAACATCCCAAGGGAGTGGAAACTTGGTTCTAGCACTCTCCCATACTACTTCAGGTGAGACCTCAGTCCGCTCTCCGTACACTATTGCCAAAAGGGCTAGTAGTACCAATATTTTCTTGGATAAATCACCTCTGAACCTGGGTCAAGCCCATACAAGCCAACAACTACCACCTCTAGTGCCCAAAACTCCCATGCATCCACCACCTCTGCCATAACAGAAACCACCTGCTCAAAGTCAAGTGTAGGATCAACATAGTTCAACCAATCCCCCCAACCCCAAGAGAAGGAATAAGGGGGAGTGTAATCAAAACCAACCATCTCAAGGTAACCAAGGCCCATGACCTAATGCCCCTAAGGGTGACCAACATAATTCCGCAACCCAGCAACACAGTGGACAAACCAAATAAAACACGGCTCTTTGTATGAATAAACCTTGTGCCTATTATATAGTATCTTTCCATTATACTCATGAATGTCCCATTTTACATCAAGTGTGTTAAGCATGGGAATCTCAAGCAATTACTTCTAGAGGACCTTAGCCCATTTCTCCACCTCCTCTCCCACCTTCTTCATCACAACTGGTCATGCTTACCAATCCTTTTCCTCATCAAGGATATGTGGCTACCCAACCCAATTAGAATAATGTATCCCTGCAACCTTCACAATCTAGCTACAATAATTACCAGATCCTCATAATGAATTTTGAAGAATTCAACATCAAATAAGTTAACGTATAGACTTGGTCACGCCAATATGACAAGCCTCCTATGAATTTAGTGCCTGATTCCCAACCCAACATTTCCACTACGCTTGTGTCATCACCAAATGGAACCTTAAAAATCCCTCTACCTAAAATTGAGGTTTCCCCAAGATCTCTAAAGGTACATTACATCAAAATTCTTCTTCTTCTAAAGATGCCTATACCTATAACATAGTAGATGACTTGGCATAGTATCCTTCTAGCATTTCAATACTGGAAATCCTCCAAATGTGCCCATCCCAATGGAAATCTCTACTATCTTCTTTAGACATTGTAGATCCCTTTGACGATTGTATGATCATCTTGGACGTTGACAAAGTGGAACATCCCCCCCTTCCTTCCTCAATTTACTTTCAAATACCAATCTCCATAATGAATGCCATGGTATTGTGGTGTATCATAGACAAAAGCACCTCCACCTTTGTGATCGATGCTAGTGTTTGGAATAAACTTGGTTCCCCTAATTTATCCCCATCCACTATTACTCTCCATGCTGTGGACAATCACTCCTCACATCCCCTTAGTTTATATCACAACTATCCCATCATCGTTGCCAGGAAGAATGTCTTGATTGATATCGAATTCATTGATGCCCCATTAGATTATAACAACTTGTTGGGTTTTAGTTACACCTATGCCATGTTTTTTGTCGCATCCACTATCTTTCACAAGATGTGCTTTCCTCACAATGGAAAGATCATCATTATTGATCAATTGACTTACTATGATCCTCAGTCTCAAACATCTCCTCATACCACTATCTAATCAATGATTGGAAATAAGACTACCCCTTCCTTAATTGATGTTTCTCTTAGGTTGTACAAATATTCTATGTTGCTTGGGGCTTATTATGGCCCATTGCCTACTCCTTCCGAGCCTATCTATTTGAGTATTTGCATGCTTCAAGTGTCATGAGATGCTAATAAATAGTATGGTATGCCTTCTTGGTAGCCAACCCCTCTGTAACCTCCTACTCACAACTATAATTCCTCTTGACCCATTTCATTCTACTGGTATCTCTCATGGTCCTTGCAGCTGGAAAGCATTCCCCCAGGTCTTAACCATCTAGGAGTAGTTCCCCTATGTCATTACCCATCCAGTAACATACCTTTCTTATTCCTACCACCAAGAATCTTTTCTACCCCTGTTATGGCTAATTTGAGTCTACCTTACCTTGGGGATCCTAGTATGGTATAGTGATCCTCCCACAACAAATCCTCCTAATAAAATCAAACTGTCCGCAAATTTGACCCCAGTTCAACATGTTGTTCCTACCCATTCCTTTGATTTAGTTCCACAACAACCTTAATAGGAAGCCAATCCTATTGTGAAAGCATCCGGTGAGGGGGGAAAATCCCATAAAAAGGGACTCAAATAGGGCACCCCAAGAAACTCTTGCTCCTCCATGTGCTTTGTGTGATGTTGTTGGGCATGGCACTAATAATTATCATAAGCTCCCTCATATTAAGAATGGGGTCTCTAATACTTTCCTAGATTCTAAAATTCATGAGGTCCATATCACCTAACCTGAGTCCATGAAAAAGAACAAATACTTACACACGAATCACCCTTGTGCTTTATGTGATAACTGTGGAAATTATTCCCATCAGTATCCAAGTCTCACAGATTTTTGTGATACACTTCAATTAATTTGCGAGTTAGATGTCACTCGTAGTGATTACAGTTCCCGTCTACCTGCAGGTTCTGGCCCCACTATTATGCTAGAACATGATATTTCCCAACCCACCATTGTGATTCCCCATATTGATGTCAAGATGATGAATAACTCTACCCCTATTCTCTATCTATTGTCATCCATGTGATCGATCTATTGGGAATGTCTTGGAGTTTCCTATTGTGATTCAATCGACCCTTATTCGACAAACACTTCAATTGCAACATTGGTAGATGTCACATCCACTAGTCATTTCCCCAACCATCCTGATGATGTGCATGTGAACCTTGTCTCTCATTTAGATGCCTTAGGTAGTCCCTCTTCATCATGTTGTCTCTCTTCCTCCCATCCTCCCATCTTGTATTATGAAGAAGACATCATAGAAGCCATGACCAGCACTAATTATCCTTGGGATGATATGCACCATCCCACGTACTTCCTTACACAACAAACCCATGATCAATATTTTGTTTAGTCCAAACATTTCTTCCATGGTGAAGTTGATTTCTTAAATACCCCTCACTTCAAACCCAAGAATTCAAACCACAACCAACTTTTGTCCATTACATTACCGCACAATATTTTGGTAAGGGGGCATCCACTTTTGAGAGTCCACAAGAAGCAATTATTCCCAACCCTTCTAATGAATCTAGTAGTGTCGAATCTAATGCCATTATTCTTCCCCATAGAAGAACCTTTAGAGTCACATATCACTTCAAATCGCTCTAGGGATGATCCACTTAATGATTCCTTCATCTTACATCAACAACATAGTCCCTTAGGAATTGTTTTTGTTCAACCACCATGTGGTCTAGGTCAGAATCAATTTATTATATCCAAAGCCACTCTTTGGTATAGTGACAAAATGTATGTAAACCCATAAATTCAGTCCATTTGATTCATATATTTAGTGCCAAACGATATTGGTAATCCACCATTTCCTTTCTCTTACTGCATCCTTTATATGTTCTCCCCATAATAAGACATCCATAAAATGAAAAAATGGTGAACCACATCATCGAAATGTGGTCCACTATTCTAAATACATTCGGTATCTCCATACCATGCTACATCCATCCTTACAAAATTTGGGGGCACATATACCCCTGCATCTACTCATCACCCTCTTGAGGATCTCGTTCCTGTCGAACCAAATGCTTGAATCCCTTATTTGAGCACTTGGAAAACAATGGTGCTCCACAAACTCATCCAACCAAGATCATCATTCCCATCTTTGCATACTTGATCAATCCCCTACATCACATATGATGGGGGGAGTATCCCATGTTTGGGGGCATGATTCCCTCCCAGCCACCTTCTCACTTGATTAACATAAGTCTCGCCCTAGACCACAAAGATCTAAGTATGGTCGATTAAAATTTCATTTATTGGATAATTTTCCCTATCGGTCTCCCTAGTGAGACATATACACATCACATATCATAGATGCTTGATATCGTATCTTCAAATATTCTATTATGTATGATACCTCACTTGCCACCCAGTGGCCATGTTTAACTTTTGTGATCCAACAATGTAAATGTTAATGTCTTTTGGATTAATCACATCATTAGGATTTGGTTGACTTTTCAAACAAACTAATGTGGTTCATCCTCAGGATAAAGGTGAAAAATCAACCGATCCTCGAGAATAAATAGCAAGGGTGCATCATGGCCGAGAGTTAGTCATTGGAATCTCGTTGTTAGTAAATTAGTTATTAAATCAATTAAAATAATATTATAAATTAGTTGTTAGGAATTAGTTACTAAAATATTATTTAGTTATAAAGTAGCTATTAGGCATTTATTTATCTTAATTATATATTATTAATAAATTAATCTATAATATTGCAAGAATTAAATAATTATTAAATTAATTAAAATAATATTATAAGTTGTTAGGAATTAGTTACTAAAATATTATTTAGTTATCAAGTAGTTGTTAGGAATTTATTTATTAATAGCATAATGTGGCTACTTATTATGTTTTAGATCTACAAGAAAACATGATAAAACCCTGCAAGAAAATATATGATGCAAGCCCAAAACATAGAGCAACAACAAAGAAAAGTGCAATAAGATAATAGGACTTCAAATGAATCAAATTTTATTAAAACACCTAATGAGGAAGATTTACAACCTGGACCTATAGATCCCCCTTCATGGGATGAGTCCTTTTGATGTCCTTGTGCTTCAAGACCTTGTTCTTCTCTCTCATATGTGCTTCTATTATAAATCAACATTTATTTAATACTCTCTAGGAATAATTATTAAATGATTATTTGATAATTATTCCTTTTCACATTTGACTAAATCACCTTGGAATAATTAAATAAACCAATATTTATTTATTATTCCTTATTCTTTTTTTTGGAATAATTGTTAAACCATTATTTAATAGTTATTTCAAATTCACACTTTTCTTAATTCTCACAAAGTAATTAATAAATCATTTTATTTGTTAATTACTTCAACCATTTTCTAAATAAATATATTTGACCATTTTGAATGTCTTTTCCCTCTCCAAAAAATATAATAAATATTCATAATGATTAGATTTTGATTTGGTCAATAATATTTTATTATTTTCCAATTCCTATTTAGATCAATACTTTGTTATAAATAATAGGGTTTTCCATTCATTCTTCATCATGATCATTATCATCATCACCATTATCGTCTCACTACATTTGAGCTCCCACTTGAGTTCCATCACGCTTTTGGGTTTCTGCATATTTGAGAGAGAAGAACAAGATCTTTGAAGCACAAGGACATCAAAAGGACTCATCCCACAGAGGGGGATCTATACACTAGTAGAAAATGAGAAATTAGTGACTAGGTGACTAAAAACATTAGTCACCACAACTTTTGAAGTGAAATACTACCAAAATTGAGCAATATTAAGTGACCCAACTAAAAATGACTAACATAAATGACTAATTTAGTCTCGGGTTAAAAGCTATGACTAACTAATAAGTAATACAACTAAAAATGACTAACGTGAATGACTAATTTAGTCTAGGAACAAAAATATGAATACCTAACAAGTACTACAATAATACAAATTAGTTGTTCATGTAGTCATTTATTTGTGCCACTTCAACAATATAAACTTATAAGTGAATGTACCTCATTTTCACACTATTTTGTTTTTTCTACTAGCATAATACAATTTAATAACAATTTCTCTTTATCTTGACATATCTCTTCATGATGTAATTGGAATATTAATCATATTCCTCCTTTAAATTTATGATTATTATGTTGACACTTAACACCTTTACAATGAACCCTTCTACTTTCATATACACAATTAGAGTTCCATTACTTTAAGCTCATACATTGTATATCCATGTATATGTTCTAATTAGAGACATAAGTAAATTTTAATGTTCTTAAGTCCACTTTGTCCTGTCTTATTCACCCAACTCCTACCTCTACATGCTAAACCACAATAATATTATATCACTTAAAATTCTTCGTGTCATTTATGTTACGTAGACAATATACTTTATATAATATATGATATATGTATATTATGTTTTATATATACCACAAAATAAATTTGTTGTGTCCCTTCAATCATATATATATATATATATATATATATATATATATATATATATATATATATATATATATCTAACATTTTGAATGATATGCATTCTCACATAGGCTTGAGGTTGTTGGTATGCCTTATATTGTTTTAAAAAGCATCATGTTTCAAAAAGCGTCATGTTTCAGATAAAGATTAAAAGAAAACTTGAAGAATTCGTATCAAACCTTTAAACATGAATTAAATCAAGTGCCAACAATATTCCCTTGCTTTGTTGACCTTAGATTGCCGAAACACGTGTTTCTAATAATAGAGTATATCATAATATACATTTAAATTTCATTTTATTTTCGATAATTTTAATTTTGAGCCACATCTTCCAATCATTATGTAACAAATCTGTGAGAATTCCTTCATAGGGTTAACCATTGGCCCTCGCAAAGTCCCAAAACAATATCAGTGAAATTATGTTGGTATCGTAGTTGACTATCAACAAACAAACATTTTGTGCCACACCTTTCAATCCCCCTGTAACCAAGGCGTGTGAATTTCTTCATAGGGCTAACAATTGGCACTCAAAAATACCCAAAGCAATATCGCTGCAAGTACTTTGGTATCACACTGGACTATAAAAAAAATGCCCATGGAAACCCACAAGAGGTCAATCAGTTCAAACTTAAATTTATTGATCTCCTTCAAATTGACCACAACTCCCTTTTAGTTCTAAAAATATCAATGGGTTTCATTTTCTTTTGTTTCATATGTATAAATTCAAACAAGAAATGCATTCTACTAAAAGTGTTGCACTTGGGTTTGATTTCTCTACGTTACTTACCCTTCAACTCTATTGGGCAGACAAGGTGTCACTGCTATCATAGGATAATCTATTGATGTCAGGTACATATCCTTGTTTAAAGGCCCTTTCCCTATCTCTATGCATACACACTCAAGCATATGTAGATAGATGGATGGATGGAAAATTGGCATTGAAGAGTCCAAGTGATAAAAGGGCGTGTTTGTGAAAATACCTGTATCCTTCACTATTTTGGCTTACATTGTTAGTTTGTGAGACAACCATAGAAAAATGCCAGTTATCAGAGGGAACTTAAAGAAGAATAAATGCAACGGGAAAAGAGAATAATAATTAATTTATTGATTAATGCATTTTATGTAAAATCTGGATAAGACAACAAATACTTGGCAAACAAGCGACTATTCATGATACTAACGTTTGGCTACATGTTCTTTAAGCTTTGTAAAATAAGTTCTTATGCATTTAATGTTTTTCTCTGATGTTGTTTTGAACATATTTTTCATATTCTTGACATTAACAGAACAAGATCTACAATGGGATGGAGTTCCCTCCCTAGAGGATACTCCATCACCATCCTCACTTTTCGTTGGTGTGGTGGTAGCAAAATTTGAATTATTTAGAATATTATTCTCATTATCAAAATTGAGATGTCTATGGGATGATGATTGACGAGAACAGGGGGATACTAATAAATGTTTCTTGTTGCTACTATTATTCAAATATAATGGTAGGATTTTTTTCTTCTGTGATCACAACTTCGATTTAGCAGGCGATGGTGATGCCCCATCATATGGATGATTTGGGTCAAAAGATGGAAACACCAAGTTGTCTATGGACTTTTGTACATTCTCTAGCCACTCTTCATAAGATGCAACAATTGTGTCTCCCAATGATTGTAGTATGCTAATTTCTTTCATTAAATTAGTGTTCATATTCTTCCTATCCACATTAACAATAGGCACCAAATCCTTGACAACACTAATGGAATACACTATATTCATGTCTTTATTTATGCTTTAAGCTTAGTAATTATTTGAGATGCATCATTATTAATTCCAACTTGGGCCAAATGAAGACATACTACCTCCTTTTGAAGTGCTTCTAAAGCCTAACTAGCATCTTGACTAAGTTCATTTTGCAATTGCTCGATCTTTTGAATTTATTGTACAAGCACAAGTACTCACATTGACTTCCTCACCATTTTCCTTATTGGGTTATTTCATGACCTACCTATGATAACAATTTTCTTGGTTTCTACATCTCTTTCCCCACCATGGTTTGGAGACAATAGAGTGACCTATGTAAGTGCACGAGGTGACTCACATGTGTTATTTCATTGGTAATTTGAGAGAAAGTCATGCAATGAAAAACTCAGAGACTAAAAAATTTTCTACTTTAATAGGACCTTTTCCTTTCCACAAGGTGAGTTATTACAAGCATTAATAATTTTATCACTAAATAGATAATTCCCAAGCATGGTAGAAATCTATTGGAAAATGAATTTTAGCTCTACAATGCCTTTTGTTTCATAATCATGTCTAAAAGTATAATGAGGAAAATCATCTTTCATTATTCTTTTATTGGGCACTCAACAAACCAACACAGATTAAAAGCCACATCTTAAACAATAATGTAATGAATTAATATTGAATATACAATAAATCTCAATTGATGTTTGTAGACACATTATGCAGATATCCAAAACAAGCATGGAAGCAGAGAATGGAGCTATTGACAGGACGTATCCATTGGTAGAGGAAAATCAAAAGTTTGATAAATGATCTCAACTTACACCAGAAACTACTGATCAACAAAAACTTAATGACTTAACATTTCCTATGGAAAAAATTATGAGGAATGGTTATCAACAAGCAATTAAAATTACTATGTTTAGCATGAAGATAGCGGATAGGTGTTGAAAACAAACTGAATAGTCAAATGTAGGGTTTCAAAAAAGTGATGAAGTTGTTGTCATTAGCATGGACTAGGAAGACTAGTCTTATGAGTGGGGAATTTGATGTGAGCAATAAAGTAGTGGGGACTACCACCGAAATAGAGGATGATCTCAATCAGTAGATTATTGATTTGAATGGATAATATGGAGAGAATGTTGAAGTAACAAAATCTAGCACATAAATAAAAAATAGTCTTACTAAAGATGATCTTATGAGCTTGGAATCTGAACATAGTTTTAAAATAACTAGAACTGGTATGAGAATAGAGAGTGATAATTATGAGAAATATTTTCTTTTAAACCATGAATATGAAGTCAGTGTTATTGTAGGTTGCACAACATTTGAAGTAACATCACAAGATGGAAGGCAACATAAGTTGGGTAATGACCAATGCGTCATGACTTTAGATTCCGGTAATTGTAAATTTGGTTTTCATTGTCACCTAAATTTCCATAGTTAACTAACAATAGAGTTTAGGTTTGATATTCTCATGTTTTAGAAACATATATGTTTCTGTTATGTTCCAACCTTTCTAAAAACTTTTGTTCAAATTGTATTCTACCCATTCTAAATGGAGAACATGCTTTTAATATTATCTTAATGACCTGGAAAGTACAAAGAATTATTTATTTTTTGGGGTAATATCTAGATTATAAAATTCAAAGTGAACTTGCAATTACTAACAAAAATATTTATGAATAAACGATTATACCTATATATTGAATATGGTATTGAGATGAAAGTTGAAAATTAAAATAGTTTATTGAAAACTCAATACCCTTGTAGGTGGTGCAACCAATGTGACATTTATTAGGTTGTTTTATTGTAGGGAATATGAGCACACAAGGTGGAAGAAAACATGAACATCTTGAAAATATTGGAAAGGAGATCAAGGATTCAACAATAGTAGGGTCAAATGTGTCATGCATGATGGGAATATTTATTGACAAAAATGAAGAGATTGTGAAAGAAAATTTCAAGGTCAAGACTTTAGAGGTGACTTTAGAGATTGAAGTTGAATCTATTTCATCTACAATTGGAGACTGTGAGCTCTCATTAGGTGGTGTGTTCCCAAATGATGGTAAGGATTCTATGAAGGAGTGTGATATTCATTTGGTGAAAGGTTGATTGTAAGAATGCAATAATTAAGCAAGTTTGTTCAGTGTTATATTTTATGGTTTTTTTGGATGTGAAAAACTTCAGTGGACATTGAAGTGATTCATCAGTGCAACTTACATCAATAATGCAGGGAAGCATAACACAAAGGAATTATAGGAGAATGTTACTTTGGTGGAAGAATAAAGAGTTTTGGATTTCTCACGCTGCAAAAGCATTGTGGAAAACAATGTGTTCAGGTGGAAAAGAGAATAGATTTGGATTTTTCCCTAGATGAAACTAGTGAGAATGATGTAAGAATGCATACTATGTATTCCCTTGATGAAGTTGCTTCAATAATGAATTTGCAAAGATTCTTGCCGTATGCCTGTCATGAAGAAAAATTAGTTAAGCCTTGAGAAGCTTCTGTGGAGGAAATGTAGGAAATGTATGTTTGATTATCAAAAAATTCCAAATAAGGGAAGTCTGTTTTGTAGGTGCTTTTCAAGATGATGTCTTAGAGATTCAAATTCAAGGAATGTCTAGTCGATTTTTGACTGAAATTTGAAAGTAACAGATCTATTCTACCAAAGAATTTTAGTCATGACCTTTGAGGGGTTGGGTTTTTGTATCAGACTTCTCAACCATACACCCTTTTAAAATTTGAGAAAATAGTCTACAAGGTGTCCATAAATATGGGATTGGGAACTGAAATGTAATACTCAAATATCATAAATCTACGTGTAGTTACAACTTTCCCTTCAAATTTTGATGGCCTCTTGAAGCCCCTCCTTTAGACCTATATCAACCAAGAAATGGGCCACTACTCTCGAGGGGTTTCTTTTGAACCTATCGTCCATGCGAATGAAGGATCCTACACTATCTCTAGTATACTTGAAAAGCTGCAAAGGGTGGAGTTTAATGTTTGAGATTGTTCTCCTTCTAAAATTAATCATGAACCATAGTGTCTGCTTTGCACAAGCATGTTTATGGGCATACATAACTTATTGTTGAAAATAATACTAAGAGGGTGGGTGAATCGGTATTAGCAAATCAATATAACTTTTTCATTTCATACTCTGATTCATATATGCTACTTCAATTAAGGGAACCTATGTGTACATGCAACTGTGTTTAATGCATCTAGCGTATATCGAATAAACTTGTAATTCAGTTAATCCATCATATGTCGATCATTACTTAGTGCATCAAAACTTCATTAACCATATAAACAGTAAACAAGTGTAGTAAAATAGAACAGATCATCACCCATAAGAAACACACATGAACACCATGATATAAGGTGGAAACCCAATGCAGGACAAAAACCACCTACTGCATCTTCCTTTAATATAAGAAAAACCTGTTCACAATCTTGTCCTAGTGCAGACTCATACCAATACGCAGGCACCCACCTATAGAGGCTACTACCTTCTCTCGTTCTCCAGCTACTATTGGAAGGGAGCTACAACCCCCTGGCTCTTGTACTAGCTGATATGTTTACTAGTACATACACACCAGCCTACTAAAGGCTCCAACCTTCACTCATTTTCCAAGTTCTACTAGAAGGGAGCTCCAACCCCCGGGCTCTTGTACTGGCCGATATGTTTACCAGTACATAGGTGCCAGCCTACATAAGGATATGAACTTCTCTCTTCCTCTGGGGACCATGTTTCATAAATTTTCATATTGGATCCATCAATAACACCAAGGCACAAAATCAATCACCACTGTAATACACCATCAACCACATCTACATCATCAATCTCTGAATCACCCAACAACTGAATCATTGAAACCCTATCATCAAACATAGTCACCAGAACATAGAGCAAAACCCAAAACTCTGCAACAACCATCAGAACCATCTACAAATCCAGATATCATATTTCATTAAGTATACACTACTCTGATGAACGCAACCAGTGTGTATATGTGCTTTTACCAAAGTGAACCTACGTACAGATATGCAAATACTAACTTATAGCTTTGGAGCTATTCCAGTCATCAATCATACCCAGATCATAACATCTACAGAGTAAACATGTGTCAATAATTCAGATCTAGTCTATCCATGATCAAACCACATAATGATAAAGCATTCCAAGCCTTAAGCCCCAATCCATCGTTCATCATCATCCACATGGGTGAATCCTTGGTTCAAATCAAGAAAAGCATCACAAACCCATTAGTAGCTTACTATATCTCACACTTCATCAAATTCAATCCTTGCCCATCTTGCACACCTTAGCCTAATGATATTATTCTCCTTATATAGGTTTAGGCCTCTCACAATACCATGGTCCAAAACCACGTAGAATGAATACCTTGGACCCAATACTTGGGGTAAATACCTCGGATCAAATACCATGGGTCAATACCAAAATACCATGGACCAAAACATAGTTTTCCAACATGTGCACACCTTTCCTTCTGTGAAAGTGTGTGTGTATGCTATACACTCCTTTTCATTTGTTAACACACATGTATATGTTGCTTTGTCAAGGTGAACCTGCATATACCTCTCTTTGATCATTAATTCTTTTCTCTAAACTTGCAGCATTATGATCTGTCATCTGAGTGAGTTGCCATCAAGGACAACACCTGTATCATACATGTATCATAATGCCAACAATCTTCCCCTTTGGAATTGATGGAAACAACCACACCAAGTCACTCTCCCCCTTTGACATCAAGGGAAAATGGCGGACCAAGATATTCTCTCCCTTGATATACATTCTACTATCCATACTCCCCTTGAGTACATGCTGAAATCTTTGATTGAGCCAAGATGTACCAATCCATCCATGCTCCCCTTGAGCACATGCAGAGTCTACAAAAATATTTTTCAAAAGAATAACATGACTTTATAACTCGACTAAGTGCGTATGATGTTCCTATATCCAAAGACTCATACATACATCAATCTCCCAACCAAGTGGGGATACACCATTTTTGACTCATCCACCCAACCAAGTGGGGATATACCAAATGTTTATACATGACTCAAAAACAAGAAACATTACATCATCCATCCCATACATAGTGGCGTTACAAATCATGATTTTTGTAACAAAGACCAAAAATCTAATCAATACCATGATATTCATCAACAACTATCATACACCATATATGATCTGTACCATAAGCACCTGTAACCCACAATACCATTCTTTTGACCAACCAATAATAAGTAGTAAGATGTATCATTTAGCCACATAAGCATCATCACCAAAGAATTCTAAACATAATGCCAACAATGCATTATTTGAAGTATATGTTCCCCCTAAACCTGTGCCATGCCATCATCAAACAGTGACTGAATCATATCAGACTTTTGTACCACTGCTTTTCTTCAGAACATCTTATATGTGACTATGAAATGTCTAACTCATGTATACACGTGACTTCTCTTCACGAAACCTACGTATGAGATTTAGAACACTAAAGCTTCACACTTTCAACTTCCTTTGAGTCTGTCATTTTTGTATACTCTGCTATGCCACATCTTTCTGATTGTACTTCCTTCTTCTTCCATATATTCGACTGTGATGATGTTTTCTCCTTTTGGTATGGTGCCCATACCTTGTTCCTTCATTCCTTTGCTATATGTCCAAACTTGTTACATGCATAACATCTTACATGCTTCATATTCCTTCTATAGTAGTTAATGGCTTTGTGACCAAATATATTGCAAGAAAAACAGTATACCTTAAAGTACTTGGAATGTGATGATCTTTCTATGTGATGGCCTTGCACCATTCTACTTCTGCATCTTGCTGTAACATGTCCAAGATTATGACATACACAACACTCAACATTATTCATCTAAGAAAATGACCGACTATCACTTCCATAGTTTGGAGTAAAAGGTTTCCTTTGACAAATTTCTTTCCTTGGTTGTTGATGTGGTTGACCTCTTATCTCCTTGTTGAGCATTTCAGGTTTTGCATTAGAGTTCCTTGCCTCACCCTGAGAGATAGAATCACCTTCAATAGATTCATGAAAACCAAGACCCGTTTTGATAGCAGGAAACCTCTGACTACTAAGAATACCATTTAAAATCTTAGCACTGTCTTGAAATTGTAATAGTTTATCCTTTTCTTCTAGTTTACCTTTCAAGATATTTACCTTAACCTGATGTTGTTCCTCCTTTTCCAGATATTGCTTCTTCAATACTTCTTCAGACTTTCTTCCTTCTTCCACTTGTTGCCTTAGTTTGAGAATCTCATTTTCTTGTTCTTCATTATGCTCTTGTAGCATTTGACGTACTCTGAAGGCACATTCCAGCTGAGCTTTTAAGCTGATAACTTCTTCTTTGAGGGCACTCTCCCTTTTGTTAAATAGATCTTGTTGATCTATGATTTTATCTGATGCTTCATTTGCTTGTTCATCTTCAATCTGAGGTGGTTCAGAATCTGAGTAATTACTTCCACCTAATGGAAAGCTATCACTACTCATTTGAGCTATCTTCTTTTTTTGACGTGCTTTCTTTCCCATTGTTCTACGGATCTCCTTCAAGCGATCAAACTTCCACCAAAGGACCTACTCTGAAACCAATTGTTGGAAATAATACTGAGAGGGTGGGGGGTGAATCAGTTTTACCAAATCAATATAACTTTTTCATTTCATTATCTCATTCATATAAGCTACTTCAGTTAAGGGAACCCGCATGTACACGCAACTGTGTCTAATGAAACTAGTGTATATCTAGTCAACTTATGATTCGGTTAATCCATTATATGTTGATCTTTAATTAGTGCATCAAAACTTCATTAACCATATAAATAGTAAACAGGTGCAGTAAAACAAAATATATCATCACACATAAGAAACACGCATGAACACCATGATATAAGGTGGAAACCCAATGCGGGACAAAAACCACCTACTACGTCTTCCTTTAATATAAGAAAAACCTGTTTACAATCTTGTACTGGCACAGACTCATACCAGTATGCAGAAGGCTACTACTGGAAGGGATCTAAAACCCCTGGTTCCTGTACTAGTCGATATGTTTACTAGTACGTAGGCACCAACCTAATGAAGGCTCCAACATTCACTCATTTTACAGCTGCTACTAGAAGGGAGCTCCAACCCCCTAGCTTTTGTACTAGCCGATATGTTTACCAATATGTAGGTGCTAACCTACAGAAGGCTACAACATTCTCTCTTCCTCCAGGGACCACATTTCATAAATTTTCATACTGGATCCATCAATAACATCAAGGCACAAAATCAATCACCACAGTAATACAACTATCAACCACATCTACATCATCAATCTCTGAATCACCCAACAACTGAATCACTGAAACCCTGTCATCAGACATAGTCACCAGAACATAGAGCTAAACCCAGAACTCTGCAACAACCATCAGAACCATCTACAAATTTATATATCATATTTCATTAAGTAGATGCTACTTTAATGAACCAAACCATTTTGTATACGCACTTTTACCAAAGTGAACCCGTGTATAGATGTGCAAATACTAACTTATAACTTTGCAACTATTTTGGTCATCAATCATACCCAGATCATAACATTTACATAGTAAACATGCATCAATAATTCAGATTTAGTCTATCCATGATCAAATCACATAATGATAAAACATTCCAAGCCTTAAGATCCCGATCCATCATTCATCATCATCCACATGGGTGCATCCTTGGTTCAGATCCATCAAAGCATCACAAACCCATTAGCAGCTTATTGGATCTCACACTTCATCAGATATTCAATCCTTGCCCATCTTGCACACCTTGGCCTAATGATTTTATCCCCTTTATATAGGTTTAGGCCTCTCTCAATACCATGGCCCAAAACCTCGTAGAACCAATACCTTGGACCCAATACCTTGGGTCAATACCTCAGATCAAATACCATGGGTCAATACCAAAATACCATGGATCAAAACTTAGTTTTCCAACATGTACACACCTTTCCTTCTGTGAAAGTGCATGTGTACACTATACGCTCCTTTTGGTCTGTTAACCCGCATGTATACTCTTCTTTGTCAAGGTGAACCTGCCTACACCTCTCCCTATCATTAATTCTTTGCTCTTGACCTACTGCACTATGATCTATCATCTAAGTGAGTTGCCGTCAAGGAAAACACCTGTATCATACCTGTATCATAATGCCAACACTATAGTTTATTCTCATGAACCGAGTAGTGGTTACGCAATACTAATGCTTAATTTCACTTCCAAAAGAACACTATCACTTATTTTTCCTCGTATTTTTTATATAACTTTTGATGTTAGGAACATATTTAGTTTTTTATAGCACTTGATTTGAGATGTTGCCACATACGGAAGGCTGTTGTGACAATATTGTTCAATGGAACAAATTCGTGCTATCTTACAATATAGGCAAGAGGATGTGATCAAACATGATAGGGTCATGTACTATTTTATAAATCATCATGTAAGATTTCAAGCATTTCTTAAATCAATTAGAATTATCTTAAATATAATTTATGCAATGATATTGTTGGTAGCTATTTTGAATTTTGAAAGTTGTATATCTAGAATAAATTTAGGTTTTCATTTCATGTTTTGGGTAGTTTGCAATTGATAGATACAAATACTTGAAGTACTTGCAATAATTGAGCCACATATGGACACACATCAATAGGGTTATATAACACACAAATTCAAATCAAGAAAGCTACAACCTTCCATTGCATTGATAAATGTTGTTTTTTTTCTCGGCAATACTAACTACTATTATATTAAAATGTACAGTAAAATATTACATCCAAAGAAGCTGGCTGCCCAGGGCCAACTATGGCTCCATGGGTAGCAATGACCGACACATACAGTTGCCTCACAGGGCGACATTAGCAAAAGACCGAAAAGCAGGACACTGAGAGTTTCTAGAGGAGCGCCATGACAGCCCACACAGGGGCTTTTCCAAAACCAACTTGTAATGCAAAGCTGCTGTAAAACCTGACGACAAAACCATGAACATACAAAAGACTGGCCGTGCCTTAACCCAGGTACAAAACAGACGACTTCGCACCTACTAGAACTTCTTTAGCCGCGTACAGGACTAAGCAAACTGATGAAAACAGACAAGAAGCAAAACAGAAAATTGAAGTTGATAGGACCCTGACCTGAGAGAACCTGACCTGAGAGTGGGAGGCAGAGGCACGGTGACGCCTTCGGGAGCTAATCCTCGGGCTTCTCTTCCTCAATTGTGCACCCCCATTGATCTTCTAGAATTCCTTCCCATATATCGATGGGATTTTGTTTCGGGGTGGGCAGTTCTGGTTCATGGAATTGAGAGGGTGGCAGAGGGCACGCTATTCCTGAAGTGCCTTCCACAGAAGACGTATGTCCCATTGGACACTTACCCTTACCCTTCCCTGAGCTTTCTTCTGCATTTGATGGTTCATCTGATGTGAGCTTCTCTTTGCCGCGTGCTGTGCCATCCTCCCCAAGAACCAGGGACGACCCCTCTTCATTCCCCTCTGGAATTTTAGTAAAAAGCACAGAGATATGTGCGTTAATGCCTGTATTTTCCCTTGAGCTGCCCAGTGAGAAGATAACTGAGCCGAAGGCTGGTAACCTGGGCTCCCCATCATTAGAATTGCCCACCTCCATAGCTTGGCATGGCGGAATTGGGGTGGCTCCCCTTCTCCGATGACAGTAGTAGCAGCAACAGTGGTGATGAGTGTCCACTGCAGGGGGACGGGAGGAGTCTCCACGCCCCGAGCTTCTCCTGCAAGGCATTCTCTCCCGCACCATGAAACCCACTAGACCTTCTCTCTGTTTACCAGCGATGAGATGACAAAGAGCTTGTTGCTCCCAAATTGGGATGGAGCCGAGCTCAAGGGAGCAAATACACAGGCCAAGAAGCGAGGAAATGAGGCGGGCCTCCTTCCAGCACTCAACCACCAGCTCTCGGCGCAAGTTCTCAACATGCCCAGAGTTTTCCTTCCAGCGTAATGCACCCATCTCCAGCAAGCCTGCAGACTTAAACTCATCAACCTCTGCATTGAAGGGACCGTCAGTAAATGCATTGCGCAGGTTTTCCCATGCCTCAAGCGGCTCCATTAAGGATGCCCTAAAGCCTCTCCCGCTGCCGAGATTTGGCGGCTTGAGGCATTAAAGATGCCTACGGCTTCACGTGGCAGCCCATGCTCACCATGTGGCTCCGCCTTTTCCTTACCATAGACACCTGCATCCGGGGGCATTGACAAATGTTGTTAGGAGAATTTTGAAAGTATATTTTTAGTTATTTTATCGTAATGCTTCTTGATGAGAATATCATCAACTGCAAGTTTCAACACTTCAGGAGGGCTTGATTTGGCCTGTAAAGAATGGATACCATAGGCCATCCCATACCTTCACTATACACTTATTGGTTAACAACATACTTCAACAACAAATGACATGACAATACTTTAGTAGGAAAACATCATTGGGTGTATCAATAAGGCAATCAGTCACCCTGATTTAATGCATGAAGCCTTCAAGGAGTTGGATGGAAATATTGTTAGACTCCAATGGAAGAAGGTTCCTCAAGAACACTTTGGTGTGGATATGGGATACAATAATCCGTGGAAGGGAGAATTCTATGGAGGTTGCTGAAGTAGACATAAAAATGTTTGGATTGCAAGAGGTTTCGAAACCTTTCGTTTACATAATTTAGAATCCTCCTAAGTTAGAATTCAAGGGTTTATAAGGGACTCCTATAGAAAGAGTGAAATAATTAGGAAATTTTAATGAATAGACAAACGAAAATCTCTGACCAAATTCTAGTTAACATGCATAATGAAAATAATGCATTGTTGAAAGATTCTAGATCAGGATATAAAATGGTCATGGAAGAGCGTTTTTGACTCTTAGATTTCAAAATGGAGAAAACTAATGAGTGTTCTTGGAAAAGGAAACTCCTAAATATGCTCTGGAATGTTTTACAAAGTTGTTTTCTGCATTCTTGAGTTACTGAGAAGAGGATTCATTTATTGGGGTACTACAGAATACTGAAAATATGGCACATACATATAATAACAAACTAGCTTCTTCTATGGAGAAAGGCCAGACAATTCACATGGGCAGTGGAACAAGTCAATTTACCACATATGAATTTCAAGAACCAGAGTATATTTCAAAGGTACATGATGGTGGTCCTATTGCTTTTGCTTCCCCTAGGACAACCTCAGCGGATATTGTGCTATACAATAAAGACATACCGAGCCAATTAGAGCTAATTGTGCACAAATAAAAACATTATTTGCAATACAAGGACATGAAGTGTTAGAAGTTTGTTATGTTTCTCCACGCAAAATAATATATCACTTGAAAGGCATTTGTTTGTTGGGAGTGTGTTCTATGTAATAACATGTACTTCTAATTCCCGAGGTTGTGAAGAAGTGGAAACATAAAGGTTGCATGTTTTTCATCTTGCCAAATTACAACTTGGAAAGGCATGTGAACAAGGCCCTCACTCTGATAATAGTGGATCAAAAATTGTGAAAACTTCAGGCACTAATATTACTACCCCCCCAAAATGTATGGTACTTGAATGTTTCATTATTGACATAATCGAAGAATTTGACAAAATTTTCATTGCTAATTTGAGTGAAAGATGTAATGAAAAACTTAGAGACTCAAAAATTTTATACTTAAATAGAACCCTTACCTTTCCACAAGGTGATATAATACAAATAATAATTTGATCACTAAATAGCTAATACCATCACATAGAACTCTTGGAAAATAAATTTTAGCACTGCAATGTCTTTAGCTTTGTAATCGATTCTAAAAATATAATGAGGGAAAGCATCTCTCATTCTTCTTTTATTGGGTACTCCATTGATCAACACATATTAGAAGCCCCATCTTAAACAATGGTATAATGAAATAATATTGAATGTGTAGGAAAATGCATTTGATGCTTCTAGAGACTATGTAGTTAGCCAAAATGAGCATGTTAGAAAAGAATGGAGATATGATTTGAATTACCCAAGAAATAGGTTTCTCTCTTAGAAATCTAGATAATGTCAAATAAGCATTGAAGCATGTTATTGGACATGCTATCAACGGAATCAAAATCTTATTATAATTCAACTTGTGTAGGTTTTATCCATCAAACATCCCCATGAGTGGATACCTCTCAAGGAGGATTCTTGGAAATACCCTCGAGTTCTTATGGCTCATTACATGATTTCCATGAAATTTGAAGATATGATAAAGTGTAAAAGATAATCTATGAGTAATAATATCTAGTCTATGGGAGATCATGTTGATGCTTGGATCCATGATGGGTGAGTTTAGTACTTCAATTAAGATTCAAATTTTGAGCACAATGAGTGTTTTGTTTCTACACTATTTGTTAGACTCACATGAATGTTGTGTTGCATTATTTATGTTGGTAAACTTTTGTGTATGAAACTGGGCTACTGAGTGTTGGGGATTTTAGTATCTTCTTCTTGGACATGTCTATACTATTAAATGGAAGTTCTATTTTTTCTTATTTTTTTATAATCTTCATGAATATTATGTAATAGTAATGATGGAATTGGTAACAACCCATACTAATCAGTTCATGTCGAACTTTGCGTATGCGCATGAACATGGTTTTTGTCCCTTTTAGTGCAACTTTTTCGTAGTTTCCAGTGATACTACAAAATGTGATAAGTTTCTGAACAAAATTACTCTTAACTGAAGTGATAAGTTTTGTTTCTGGTTTACTCTCATTTCTTATGTCGTATGTATACCTCTTTACACCATTTGTTATTAAATATATTTAAGCTTATTATTTATTTACTATTGGCTCTAAAATGTTATTTGGCATATAGTTGTAGGCCTCTATTGTAGCTAGAATTGTAATTTCAGATTTGCAAAGTGCAGTGCAGCCATTGTTAGAGTATGTTAAGGAAGATGAAATAGAGGTAGAGAATTTAGCAACTAAAATTGAAGATGATAATGAGGAGGAGAAGTGATGGAAGGAAACACTAGACCGACTGGATGAAGCCAACCAAGATACATTATTAGGGAATGTAAGATTCATTAATTTCTTTAGTTACTGATTTTATAGATCCAAAGGAATAAATTTAGGTATTCTTTCGTTAAAATTTTTATAGATATAGGGCATGGTTGAAGCACACAAATTTTTTTGTAGGTCTGATTCATTTCTATCCATTTGTAGGGCCTTGATCCGAGTTGACTCAACTCCTAGATTTGACCAAGATATTTTTCTTTCATGATGTGATTAGAATTACATTTAAAATAGCATAAAGGAACATAAACGCATGTTGTAGAGAAAAAGGAACATGACAATCATTAGCAACATAAAATAACAAGATGTTGATAATGAAGTTCGTACAAGAGGGACTACGTCTTCGGGCCCTGGTGTTAAGATGGTGTAGGCCACTGCATTAAGTGTTGTCAATAACGATGATGTACATAAGAGGTGATGTCACTATCATACAAGGAAAATTCCCTCATGCAAGAGTGGCTCAAAGAGATATTCCTCTACAGGAACTCTCAGTCAATAAAGGACTTCTATCAGTATGACCTAAACTCATGCATAATGATAATGAGCATCCCGCCAACATGGCATAAAAGGGATCCCAATGCAAACGTACATTGCGACAGCATGAGTATCCTATCAACATGATGACAAAGGGATCTCAAATAAAACATGACAAATCATGACAACAAGTACATCCCACAAATTATTTTGCATCACATAAAGCAGGAATCATGAGACAAGTAAGAAACAATACCCCACATCAAACATCAAACAGGGATCTATGTAGCACTATGCATCTTATTAAGTTCCTATACCAATAGGAGTCATGATTTTGATTGACCAAGGTTAAGCCTTGTAATATTGTACATACCTTTGCTTTCTGCAAATGTTTTCCATATTAAAAAAATTAAAAATGTAAAGAGGGTATGTCCTAAGGGAATAATCAAAGGACAAAAAGAATGAAAATAGGTCACAAAAATAAATGAAAAATATGAACCCCAAGAAAACAAAAAGACCGTGAAAGTGTGCAAGTCAAAATGCCACTACTATTTAGTTTTTTATGCTTAATGAATGATTGTGTGCATCTTGTCACTTATGCCACAATCTATGAATAGTCAAAATGTTTAAACTTGGCCATTTCATGTGTTCAACTTCATGTTTATAGATAGAGGATAAAATATGACCAAACAGTGTAATCTTGGCAGATAATTAGATAGGTATAGTGAATAAATGGGGCCCAACTATTCCAAACCTTCATCGTAGAAGAAAAGCACATCCCTAAAAACCCCGCTCCATATGTAGCAACTATATTTTCCCCTTGGGACCGAAATATTGTAGCCATGATATATTGTGTTTTGGGTTACTCCACAAGTAAGTATATTGATGAAATTATCTTGGCTTTCATGTCCATCTATACCCCAGGACAGCCTCCTGCAACCATTTATGAATTTGCCACATTCATAGCTAACAAGATGCATGAGTAGTTCATAAGAATGGGAAATGAAAGGGTCTTTAAATACTCTTAAGTTTTATACCATATGTTCTTATATTATCAGTCTAATAAGTTCCCATTCACCCTCCAAAAACTGGACACCAAGGGTTAACCAAGGTCAGTCATTTTTTGGACCGCATTAATCCATGAGTATTAGTCTCCATACTCTTATTCAGACTTTATTGACTTATTTGTGCATCCAGTTATGACAATGTTGATTGGAAGCCATCCTCCAAGAATAAGTCTAGAAATAAATAGTCCTTCAACTGTTAAAGCAAACCAAAGTGGGTGACTAGTACCTTTACCAGAACCACACAGAAATCAAGATATATGGTTGCATGCTTGCACCATACAAATTTGCAAGATATCTCCCTATGAGATTGTTTGCATTAGAATATTGTAGGTAAATTATCAATTCAGATGAGATAAACTTTGTAAATGCCAAGAAGAAGGCCAATTTCAAAATAAAATACCAACTAGGCCCCTTCTTATGTAACTCTAGGGAGGCTAGGACAGAGGTAGATTTGATACTATAGAAGATGAATTTCCAGAGAATTTTTGTTTGGAGATATGACCCTTTGGAATTCATCACCAAGAAGAGGAAAAAGGTCAACTTGGGACCTTTTATTCACCATCCCATGCTTGAGATTGAAGCCTATGCTAACCAATCAGAATGGGTGGAAGGAACCCTAGTTGATCAAGAAAACACCAGAATAGACATAGAGAATGCTCTAATCGATCTTGAAAAACAACTTGATGAGGGTTCTTTCCTACAGGTGCCAAAATAGTCAGATAGGCCAGAGAGATCAAGCAAACCAGAGACAACCATGAGTACCCCCTCAGTTGTGCAAAATCCTCTAAATGAGGAGAAGAGCCTAAAAAGAAATAGGGAGGAGGCCACCAGATCAGCAAGGGCCACTTCACAGACTTATGCAGATACAAGCCAAGCAAAAAGATAGAGAGTGAATTATATCTCTGAACAGGAATACACAAAGGAGACAACATAAGTCACCAGCACAAAAGGAACTAGGAGTAGGCCCATCACCCCATTGGAAGGCACACCTTCTACATCACAAAATCAAGGGTTGGAAAGGTAGCTCGGCCTTGAGGTATCTTCCTTCAGAATGCCTTCAGACAAAGACCAAGACATCAAGGAAAGGTACAAGGAATAGGACCAAGCAATGAGAGGCTTAAGGTCCAAACTTATGCCTAGTACCTGAAGATGACCCCTACAAATCAAACAAAGCTAATGTCAACCTTTAATATCAAAGAGGGGAAATGCAAACAACTTTTATCAAGCCTACAACTCAAGAACCAAAAACTACCTTAGATTTCAAGAAAGTAGATTTTCAAGTGCTGGCAAGGGATATCCATCCCATATACTAAATTGAGCTACACAAGCAAATAGGAGAGATGATATATTCCAGTTTGACTAGAAAGTCCATAACTACCCACCAACTACAAAATTCCATAAACAACATATCTACACAATTCCAATTGGAAAAGGCCTCCTCACAGCCCAAGGACACAATAATCAAGTCCTTAGAATCTAAGTAAAGAAGTCTCCAGTGTAAGAATGCCACAACTATCAGCCAGCATAAAGAGCTACACCTCAACCACAAAGGCCAACACAACCATAATTACTGGGATAGCAAGAAACAGTTCATTAGCTGTCTCTATCTTCTTGCTAGGAGATATTTGTATTTCCTAGAATAAATCTCAAGTTGTTTTGAGATATTTTGTAATAATTTTTTGTATAAATACTTCACAATTTGAAGTATGAAGGTGTGGATTCCAAAACATTTCTATAGAATTTTTCACTCAAATAAGAAATTCTATTGTATCAATGACTGGATTGGCTTACTCGATCAAGGAATAAATATTAGATATTTTATAGAATTGTTGTGTAAAGCGAAATATAAATAAGTATTCTCTCATATTCAATGTTGTTTTCCTTCAAGTTTTTCATAATCTTTATGTATCTCTAAAATATAAATGTTATAACATGGAATGCTATTTCAGGAATTGCACTCTGTCTTGACTGTTATGCATTATTATATGTTTTCTTCACAAATCTAAGTTAAGAAATTCTTGATTGCTCCTTATTTTAGGTGACTTCTTGTGATCTATAACAAAGGATTCTTAATTTCCCTTTGATTTGTGATTATCCTCTATTCCCCATTCTGATCCCAGTCTAAGGATTTTTGAGTTCCCTTTTACCATGTTTGGAGTTATTTCCCCCATTACACATAAATATTTTTCATTTTGCTCTGTTAGCCTGCCTTGTGAACATTCCCTTTAATGAATTGGTCCAATCCTGCTATCCATTTTTTGACTCCATAGCCCAATGGCTTGAAGACCTAGCTCAATCCATATGCTCTAAGAATTCCACCATCCAACCTTCAAATCAAAACCAAAATCCCAAGGAAAACTAAGAACTAGCCTAAAATCCCACATGAAACAAAGATAAATTATATAAAGAGAGCCCTCTCTAAGTCATAGGTTGGCTAGAGCCTATACTTAAAAGATACTTTTGTGGTTACCTTGGTTTCTTCCTTCTTCTAATAACTTCTAAGGAAAATTCTGAGTGATAACACATCTCATAGAAAAAAGAAGTACATGAACATACTGCATATACCTCACATCTTGGGGCCATATGAAGAAAAGGATATGAAGCTGCTGAAGTTGTCCATACCATCAATCTCACAACATCAAATCACATGGAAATGACTACTCACACATGAATGCTCACACCTGCACTCCATTTTGAAGAGTGGCCAAAAAATGAAATGAGAAAATGGAAAATTTGAATGCACCATTAGATCTGTGGCATCGAATAGTGCAAAATCAACTATCAAATTTCTGAATTATGAGAAAATGAAAATCTGGGGCAAGGAATCTTTTAGATTCCACCTAGATTCCTCAAATATTCCCTCCTCTAGGTCCTCTGAAAATCTGATGCTCAGATTAGGAAACTGACTGCACCATCAGGTTCGTGTCACTGAGAGGTGTAAAATCGACATAAATTTTTTCCAATTTGGACACTACAAAAATTTCACCCTCCTAAGAATTTCACCCAGTCATGGTTCTGCAAGCCTCTTCTCTAGGATCATGGTTCCCCCTGTAATAAATTAATTAAAAAAAATAACACCTTGATATATGTGTAGGCTCTTGTATCCTCCATGCTTCTAGGCGCATTGGCAAATGAGTTTATATAGAAATTTGTGGGCGGAGATTTCCAAAGATGTCATTGGCATTTTGGTAAAAATCTCAAGTTATAAGGAGGAGGTCAGGTGGTCAAACCCCGACCCCTCCATGTTAAAACATTTCTCATCTAAAAAGAACCGCATATATTTTGTTTCGGGGGGTTGGGTTTGCATTGGGCAGCCCACCCCATAATCCCCCGCAACACATGTATTAAATTGGGGGCATTGTTTTGGTTCATTTCATTAGTTGGTTCATAGGGCTGCCTGGTGGGGGCCGACCCATGTGGGCCAGGCAGGTTCTATCCTCACCGGCCCCACTTTAATTACGCTATATTGTTTAGTGGTTTGGGGGTGTGGGTCAGGTCCACTGGAGGTGGCCCGCCCAACTGATGTAATATTATGTTTAATATATATATGGAGGGTTTAGTTGGAGGGTCGGCGGGGGCCATGGCCCGTCGACCCAAAATTAAATATAATTTTCTTTTATATCAATAGTTCAGTGGGTGTCAGGGGTGGTGGTTTGCCACCCCTAATTTTTTATATATTTTTATATTATTTTAAATAACAATAATCATTTTCAAATCTTTGAAAAATAAGGAATATTGGGAAATTTAACGATCCAACAAATTCGCCACCTTTCGGGAGCTAGGTTTCATGCCCCAAGGTCGGTCAAATTGTAGGACACTTAAACCTGGCCCATAGTCCAACTTTGACCAAAACCTTGACTGTCTCGCTCTCCCTCACACGAGCTCGCACTGACGAACTGTTCACACTGCTGCGATCAGGACGAAAAGATCTACGCTCTGGTCCTAGTTCAAAAGCATTTTGATCCCTTTGATTTTTGAGCTTCTATAAGCCCTCTTTGTCTTGTGTGTGTCTTTGGAACCACTTGGATCAATCCTTCCCACTGAGGAGCTTTTGGTCCTCCAAAAGCATGAAAAATAATCTGCAACTTCTTTGTACCTTGTCTGCATCACAAGCATCTTGAAAAGGTATCGCTTCCATCTCCTTTACATTTGTCCTTCGAAGCCTTAAATAATGAGCTGACACCTTACACTACCGCAACCTGTAGTACCATTCTGCAAATTACATGATTGATTGACATGACCAACTAATGACCCAAGCATCCCATACTTGCCATGAGTTTATAACACATACTCAATGGTCAAGTTTACATCAAAATGGAAACAATACCTCAGCTATGAAAACAAGGCCAATAGATCATTGTTGCTTCAACAAGTGATGGAAAACTCATCATCACGACAACACACAATTTACAAAAATAAGGCCCAATACTATTGTTGCTTTTGACAAATGATGGAAACACAAACATCACTTTCAAACTTTAAAATGCAACACAAAATAAGACCAGAAATCATTGTTGCTTAACAAGTGATGGAAAACACATCATCACTTTTACATCTTAAAGTGCAAAAAATGACTTACAAAATCACAACCATGACAAGCTAACATATCTAGAAACCATTTTTCACTTATTAATGTGAATTGGTCACCCCCCTATGGTGGTTTTTCTTTTCAAAAAATGATTTCACCTGGTTCATGCACTGACGCTTTGTCTTTAAGGCGTTTCTCTGGATGGAGCCTCCAACAAGTGGCTCTTTGATGACCACTTCTATCACAATGACTGCAATTCTTCTTCCTCCAAATCTTCTTAACATGTTTCTTTACCTGTTGTTGTGAGGGTCTTTCATGCCTCATCCTTTTGGGGGTTTCTATTATTTTCGAACACTTAGAAAACGTATGGTTATGTAATCCACAAAAGGTACATGTATTTTGATTCCATGATTTCTGTCCATCATTAACAACATGATTATAATTGAAATGAACGTTCGAATGTCAAAACTCGTTATACCTTTCCTTGCTACCTCTAGTGTCATTATGGTGATAAGAGCTTGCCTCAGCTCTCTCCTTGCAACGGAAACTTCCATGGGATGATTGGGATGTGTTCCCATCAGTCTCTTTCCTCGACAATTTCAATGATGTCTCGGAAGCATCTGACACCTTCAAGCATTCTCCCTTGGTGTATCTCAAGCCTGCAAATTGAGGTATCTGCACAACCTCCAATGGTTGATTTATGACTTGGCTATTAACACTAAGTTCTTTTTCCTCCTCGTGCCTCGTCCTGGTAAGGAGCCTCATGTTTGTCCCTGTAATTGGTATCTCCACATCTCCAACAAAAATCATACTATGTGAAGATGAAACCAAAAGGAAATCAACATATTTTACCTCCTCTATCAATTTGGAAAGAACTAATGAGAGCTTCTCATCATCTGTTGTTGGTGGTTCACTAGCTGTCTTGGTACATTCCCCAACTTCCTTTCTGACATACCCAAGTCCTGCCTCATGGGGTAATTATTCTATTTTTATGGGGTTTACAATGCCTTGGCCATTAATACCCAAGCCTTTTCCCTCATAACCAATTTTATTCAACATTTTGGGGCCAATTCCTGTGGTATGATTTTCAAAAATAGCAAAATCATCATCAGGACACACACATGAATTTAGAGAATTACTTTTTACCTCACATGGGTCACGCTGCCACTTTTTCAAGGCCTCATCCTTAGCTTGCAGCTATTGTAGAAAACTATATTTTTCCTATTTCTCTTCATGTAGAAGCATCTTCAATTTAGTATTCTATGTTTGAAGATTCTGGTTGTTGTGCTTCAGTTCTTCCAGGGCCTCTTCTGTGGCTCGCAACTAAAGCTGCAATATTTTATTTTCCTCTATCTCTTTTTGTAGAGATTCATATATTATTTTTGGGAAATTTTGAGCATGGTCTCGTACATCTCTTTTTCATCCTCTATCGCTGCACTTTGCATTGTTAACACTTAAAATTCACATCCACGCAAAGATTGCTCCAATACTAAACTTGATCTGAGTTGACTCAACTCTCGAATTTAACCAATATCTTTTGCTATCATGATGTGATTAGAATTGCACTTAAAATAGCATAAAGGAACATAAATTCATTCTTTAAAGAAGAAGCAACATCACAATCATTAGTAGCATAAAATAACAAGACATTGATAACGGAGTTCATCTAGGAGGGACTACGTCTCTAGGCCCCGGTATCAAGATGGTGTAGGATGCTGCATTAAGCATTGTTAATAGTGATGATCTACATAAGAGGTGATGTTGCTAGCATATAAGGAAAATTCCCTCACGCAGGAGTGGCTCCAAGAGATATTCTGCTACAAGACTCTCAGTCAAAAAAGGACTCCTATCAATATGACCTACACTCACGGATGATGATAATAAGCATCCTGCCAACATGGCATAAAATGGGTCTCAATGCAAACATACATGGCGACAACATGAGTATCCCATCAACATGAAAACAAAAAGATCTCAAATAAAACATGACAAATCATGACAACAAGTACATCCCACAAATGATTCTGCATCACATCAAGTAGGAATCATGAGACAAGTAAAAAATAAGATCCTACATCAAACATCAAACATGGATCTATACAACACAATGCATCTCATAGCAAAAAGAAGCACATGAACATACTGCATATACCTCACATTTTGGGGCCATCTAAAGAAAAGGATGTAAATTTTTTGAAGTTGTTCGTACCATCGGTCTCATGGCGTCAAATCACATGGTAATGACTTTTCGCACACGAATACTTACACCTGTACTCCGCTTTAAAAGTGGCAAAAAATGAAATGAGAAAATGGAAAATCTAAATCCACCATTAGATTTGTGGTGTCGAATAGTGCAAAATCAACTGTCAAATTTCTAAATTCTGAGAAAATGAAAATTTGGCGCTGAAGGAATCTTTTAGATTCCCCCTAGATTCCTCAAAGATTACCTCCTCTGGGTCCTCTGAAAATTTTCTACTTAGATCAGGAAACTGATTGCACCATCAAGTTCATGTTGCTAAGAGGTGTAAGATTGACATAAAATTTGTCCAATTTGGACAATGCAAAAATTTCACCCTCTTGAGAATTTTGCCCAATCATGGTTCTGCTTGCCTCTTCTCTAGGCTCATGGTTCCACCTACAATAAATTAATTAAGAAAATTAATGCCTCGATATCTGTACGCGCTCTTGGCTCCTCCATGCTTTAGGGCACATTGACAAATGATTTTATATAAAAATTTGTGGGTGGAGATTTCCAAAGAGGCCATTTGGCATTGTGGTAAAAATCATGAGTTATAAGGAGGGGGTCAGGTGGTCAAACCCTGACCCCTCCATGTTAAAGCATTTCTTGTTTAAATAGAACCACATATATTTTGTTTTGGGGGTTCGGGTCCACATCAGGTGGCTTGCCCCATAATCCTTTGCAACACATGTATTAAATGGGGGGGAACTGTCTTGGTTCGTTGCATCAATTGGTTCATCGGGCCACCTTGTGGGGGTTGGCCCACATGGGCAGGGTAGGTTCAATCCTTGTTGACCCCATGTTAATTACAACATATGGTTTATAGGTTTCGGGGTGTGGGTCGGGTCCATCAGAGGTGGCCCACCCACCCCATGTAATATTATGTTTAATATATAAATGGAGGGTTCGGTTGGAGGGTTGGTGGGGGTCATGGCTCGTCAACCCAAAATTAAATATAATTTTGTTTTATATAAACAGTACGGTGGGTGGTAGGGGTTCTTCCCCCCCACGCCTATTGTTTTATATTTTTTTAAATAACAATAATCATTTTGCAATCTTTCAAAAATAAAGGATATTGGGCAATTTAACAATCCAACAAATTCGCCCACTTTCGGGAGCTAGGTTTCATGCCCTGGTGTCAGTCAAATTGTAGGACACTTAAGCCTGGCCCACAGTCCAACTTTGACCAAAAATTTGATTGCCCCGTTCTCCTTCATACGATATCAGATTGACAAATCGTTCAGACCCCTACGATCAAGACGAGAAGATCCACGATTGGTCCTGGTTAAAAATCATTCGAATCCATTTTATTTTTAAGCTTCTATAAGCCCTCTTTGTCTTGTGTGTGTCTCTAGAGCCACTTGGATCAAGCCTCAAGGCTTTTGATGTTCAGTGGAGACTTTTGCATCGGGAGCCTAGCAAGTTTAAAGGAGGCAACAACTTGGTGTACAAGTAATCCTATCATATTGAAAGTAATGAGAAGTTGATTTCATTCATTTAACTTGATAACCAGCTTCTAGAGAACCAATGTTTCAAAACTCGGACCTAAACTTGAAATTGGTTGAGGGTCAGCTCAAACTTGGATTGACTCTTACTTATCTAATTACAGTGACTTGGTTTATTAAAAAATACATAAAATATTTAGATTTTAATGAAAAAAAATAATTTAAATATTTAAAACCATGATTCCATATAATCATTGAAGTTTTGAAAGAAACAATTATGAATAAATGAGCAAGAGCATTTAAAGGACAAACAATGTTCCACCATTGCCTATATTAGGATCCTCATCATTCGTATCACCCTTTGTCTCTTGTTTAGCCTTTTCTTGTACCTTGACACTCCAAGGAAAAATCTTAGCATGCCTAACCAATGATTTTGGTTTGAAAGAAGGGTAAATTTTGATAAGGCCATGATAGAGGAGTTCAACAATCAATACCACTATCAAGGTATGAAAAAGTTTTGATTCTCTTGATTAAATACCAATCTGATACATGGGTTGTGGAATTCCACACCTGACATATGTATTTCTCTATTAACAAAAGTCATTTGGATTGCTAATCTAAAAGGATAGCTATATGTCAAAGAACTGTTAAAGAAAACTAAATTTTGACACTGGGATTGGCCTCAAGCACTGGTACTTGTTGAACTCAGCTTGGCACTTGAGTAGTTGAAAATTTTATTGAGAAAAAAGGGAAATATTATGTTGGTTGTGCTAGAGAAAATCTAACCTAAAGTGAGATAGGGAGAAACTACAATGACAATGGGTAACCTCCCTTAGTTCCCCTGAAGCTACACTTGTACTTAGGGACTTCATCGCTTGAGTGTTACTTTGGGTAGTAACATGTTGATATAAGAATAACTATATCAAGATAGTTATTTTGAAGCTGGAGTTTTACCATACGAATTTTTGCATAACATCTCTTGTGTTTTCTGCGTTGTGCGATTGAATGCCTTTTAACACTATTAGCATAGTCTCGTTAGAGAATTACAATCACTGTTATTACACAATTATTCCAACTTTTTTTTAATTCTCCTCGTCTATCTCTCCAATTAGATATATAAAGTATATCTATATGGATATATTTATTAGTAACCATCTACAAAATCTTGGAAGGAGATAGTCTACTTCAAGAAAAGAACAAGAACATTTTATAGTCAATTTTAGTTCAATTTATTCTTTTCAAAGGAAAGGTTTCTTTTATTTGAAGGAAATGTTTTCCCTTGAGAGTCTGGAGACTTTGGTATGCATTTTCTACATGGAAAGAGTTTAAAAATGACAAGGCCAAGTGAAAGTCTCAAGTGGGTGGATATCCTTCTAATCTAGAGCCTATGCAAAAGGAATGAACATTTTATAGTCAATTTTGGTTCAAGTGCTTCTTATTTAAAGGAAATGTTTTCCCCTAACACTGTGGTTTGCCTGCTTTGCATTCCAAGAGTTGCAAGATGATAAGGCCAAGTGCAAGTCCCAAGTGGTGGATATCCTTCAAAGCTATAACCTATGCAAAAGGAATTGGCATGTTTATTGAAATATGTCCATACAAAACAGAATAAGTTGTGAAGTAGTAGGAAGTAGGATCTTAGATTTCTTTATAATTTTTAACATGCAATGCAAAGCACCTTGATCTAAGAACTTTGTTCACGTGAATAAAGGGGGACAAGATTCATGTGAAAAACTGAATGAATTTTGGAATTATGACCATTGGAAACCAACAAATTTTGTACCTTATTATACATAGTTTACAATAGGAGGGAAGCTTGTCCACTCCCTTAATAATTGAAGTTTTGCAACATGAGGTCCATGAATCACCCCTATCTAGATTGAAATGGGAGAGTTACTAGAAGTAGGAGTTTAGGAAAATAAATTGTGATTAAATTGATACATCTTTCTCTTTCTTGCTACTCAATTCTTCTAAAAATCATTATGTCAAAATATTATATTTGCTAAATGGAGTTGTAATTGATCCATTCTATAACTAATTCTATCATTATTTTCTCTATAGGTTTCTTTTTTTCTTAAATGCAAAACCTAAAAATTGGCTACTATAAGTATATAGCCAGTCCTAATTTACCTGCTCAAGTGGAAAGTAGCTTTATCAATACAAAACAATATCCTGAAGGTAAAAAGGAGCTTTCTATAGCTCAACTGGTTAAGTAAAAAAATGAATTCCAAATCCATTAAGTTGAATAGCCTTGATTTCTAAATTGAAACATTATTTTGGGCTAACCAACCAGTTACATATGGTATTTATGTTGGTATCAATATTTCATATGGAACAACCCTAGCGGAATTCCTATTCTTGAGATTCAACTCTTTATTTCTCTCATGAGTAATTTTCTCTACACCCTACATGGTAGCATAACATTTGTGAAAGGTATCAATGGAATTTAGGTCTCTATTCTAGACTGAGTTTTGTCTTTGGCCCAAGTACTCTTCATCTACTAAATGGGTAGAAGGAGTATCTACAACATCCATTGTATTAATTTATTGGAGTAGAGAACTTAAGAAGTAATTCTATGGATTTGAAAGGAAATTCTGATACTCTGGGCATTCCTCAGGTATCGACCTCCTCATTAGACAAGGCCAGTTTTGTATGTACACTCCATATGGATACTGACTAAACTTAAGAGCAATATGTTGTCTTGATGCAATCCATATCATCGTAGTACAAATACCACAAATATATTCCTTTATCTCCAATTTCTTACACCATGTCTCATTTCATTTATCATCATGCCCCTAGTTCTTAATTTCATATCACCAAGCTTGAAGTTCAACATCATTTTGTACAATGCCAATGTTTGACTAGTAAAATCTAACATACTATTTTGCCCATTCTTTGATAGATGACTAGATAAGAAACCATCAGCTACATAAGGGTAGTCTCCAATCATGAGTTTGATACTATGTGGCTTATGATCCTCCACTTCCATACCCTTGTAATAGAAAAAATTATAACTTATTAAGATGGGTAGTTTACTTGAAAAATAATTTGTCTATTCTCAAACGAAAATTCTGCATACATAACCCTTAGGAAATATGGTTCCTTTAATTACTCCGAATAATCAAATATGTTAAACCCTATAAATACATTAAATAATAAAGTTATAAACCCTAAAAGGATATTACTATTTATAAATTATCAAATGTTTATGCAAGAAAATATATGATACCCTAAAGGAACAATGTACAAAACAAACTAACTTTAATAACAACTAGAAAACTACAACATGCCTTGAATGTTGTACTATCTACATGCGTGTCAATAGGATTACCTTCTGATCAAGTCTACAAGAAAATATTCAAAACCAAAATGCCACTTCATACGGTATGCATCTGCACTTAGATCCATGTAGTACGTGCTCGGTGTAAAAAAGGATTCAATAACACCCTTTGTATTAATCAAACTTTTTCAGGCTAATGCATTGATTTCTAGGGTGTAGTGCATGTGTGGTTGAAGCAATTTGAATATGGGTGCATATCACTTAGATGCACATGTGATGAAATAACACAAGTCTCTATGGATACATGCATCTACAACCTGTTAATAAGGCATCAAATCAGTGATTTGAATAGGGTTTGATTTTTAGTTGACAGGCTTTGGCCTACAAAAGTGATTTAGACACTTGAGCTCATAAAATTAACAATTTCATTACAGTAATCCCCACTACCCTGAGGTTATATGAAAATAAGCTTCCTTAAATCAACAAAACCACTTTACCAGTGGTTCACTAGTTGGTGAACTCCAACATCGTTGGGAGAAACATGAGTTTTGGCTAGTTGCCAATTCTAATAAGTGGTTGCATCATTTGTAGTAGTGAATACCTTCTTTGACCAACACCCATGAGAAGGTGGTGGAAGGCTAAATTTGATGGCAATAAATTTAAGAGTGCTGAGAAGAGATAAGAAGAAAATTGTCCTGGTAGTGTATTCTTTTCTACCATCTTGTGCATTTATTACTTTCACAATAGGAAGATATGTATCATGATAGTCCAAAATGAACAATTTACTTGCTTGAAGAGCCCATTCCAAACAAAACAACGTGCAAACCTATTAGATTAAAATTGTAGAGTTTTTTGGTTAAGACATAAATTATTTGACATAATATATAACATAGATGAAATTCTATGCATATGCATGTGTCTCTCCTCAAGAGTTTGAGTTTTGATGTATGTGTGAGAAATAATATTTCGTAATTCAGGAGAAATGTCTATAAAAATACAATAGTATCCATAGTTGTACTTTTTGTATTTGGCATACATGTTTACCTATTCAACAAACATTCTATTGAGATGTCCTAGGATATGTTCTTCTTTTATTGCTAACTCTGGCGATCTACATATTTTAGGATCCAATTTTCTCTTAGGAGGGAACACCTATACCATTTACCAATTACACTTCATATTAAAATACATTGGGAAAATTAAGTCATTAATCTTCAGTTTCTTGGGTGGGGTCAAAGTCATATATCAAAAATATGGGAAAGAAGGAAAACAAATCTTTAGTAGCTCAATGTTGACAGGATTTGGACCTACCAATGTTTGGTGAGGAAATTCATCACCCCATAGCCATGCAAATCTATCCTCTACAATTCAAAATCATCTAGTTCATAAAACTATAACAACTCGAAATGGATACAATTGACTTTTTTACTAATAATACTAGAAACTAGAACATCAATATCCTAATTAAGAGATTTTCGGAAATAAGTGAGCTACAACTTACTTAAGATGATGTTTGGTGTGTTGTATTGTAATATCCCCTTGTTGGTTTATCTGAACTGGTCTACTATCTTTGGTATGCTCTTTAAGAGTTCATTTTTAACCTCAAACTCTAATTTGAAACCCTCTTTATATAGACATTTTGTTTCAGATAAGCACTAAAACTCCTTATTTGGATATGTTAAACTAGAAATAAGGGATCGTATAAAATTATGTATTAATGATTTCAGACATCTTGTAGCAAACACATCTTAATTCATCCTCAAATGTTTCATCACATAGTACATAGAGAGATACAGGTTCTCCTACTTTGCTTTCTGCTAATGGATCTATTTTGAAGCAAGAAGAAACAATGGTAATGTCAAAATAAATCTAAACTATTGACTGGTGCAAATTGTTATAAAGTATGCATAGAGAGAGAGAGAAAGAGAGAGAGGAGGCCGATAGGAGAAAAAATGGAAATATGGATGTAACCACGTTTTGAGACTAAAGGACTCTCACTTAACTTAATTAGATGATCATGGTTTTGAAACAAATTATGTTTTCTTACTACCTAGAGTGAATGGATTTAAGACCAGTGACCTTTACACATGGAGTGCCTCAACGATACACCCTATTATTAATTGTTCCATGCCCTATGGGCTTCAAAAACTAAGTATGTTTTCTGAGACTTCAAATTGATTTAATTCTGATGCATTTTCATGCAATTAATGGGCCTAATTCAAAACAACAATGAGAAGGATTTGAATGAAGTTGCAATTTCACATTAATTTATTAGCATCAATCCAATATTAGGAGATAGAAATGTATTGGAATACAAAATCCTTGATATTGTTTTATATAAACCCTATACTTATATGACAATGTAATACATCATACTTTCTAAGATTAAAGAAATACCCCAACCATCATTCAGAAAGTGGCCTAAGACCTCAATCATTGTTGTTGGAGAATGACCAGTGCGAAAACATCTTCGATAGGGAATATACTCACCAAGAAGAATTGGTGTAGCAATATCTTTGCTCCTTGGGTTCCACAAATCATTGTAAAAATCATAGTCATACATTCTATCTGAATGTTTGCATGTGCCTTCACCATCAACATGAATATTTTACAAATCTTTCTACCAAAGCTGCTTTGGGCCTTCTAGGGTTTGTGATCATAAATATAGTTGTTACAATATACAAGTAATCCAAAATTATTAAGTAATTTTCTTAGTAATCCCTTTGGTAAGCTTACTTACCTAACAATTTCAATCAATAATGTCACCTCTGCAAAAAAATATAGTTTTAAGAGAAATAAAGGATTTCCCAACATATCTTATTGTACAATATCCCTTTTTTAGGATTATTATTCTTAGTTTGCGGCCAATAATTACATGGAAAATAGACTGGCCCACCAATGAATCCTTAAAGAACAATATTATGCAAAAATAACTCATTTTTATGTTGATTAGTAACTATGATTTCTCTTGGCTGGCCAAAATCATAGCTAATGGTAAAAGTTGCATTATAATATACTTTCTCTACCTAAACCACGTATTTTTGTAGCCAACCTTCCAATACAACTTCTTCATTTTTATTTATAGATTTTGTGTCTATATAGAATGATTACACTTTATTTAAGGTTTAAGAAACAATGTGGTATTATTGGCTCTTGCGTGATTGATAGGATTTCATTTCTATTTTAGAAAAAAATAGCTATATTGCAGTTATGATTTTTGGTTTATGTAGTCTAAACAAATGATAAATAGACTAATTGGCATGTCTTGCATCCAGATTGGTGGGATGGTTGTGTGGCACAGCCTCAGCTAGCACTTGGGGATTTTTCACTTAATTAAGTACTGGTTAAATCTGCAAATCAGACAGTTGTCCATAAATTCATTTTTCTTGTTTGCTAACTCTACGGTATTGACATCTAGAATCACAAAATTTACCTTATCACGCCCTATTAATACTAGATAGGACCAGAACTTACATTTGTGGTCCTAAGCCACCATGTGTAAGGGCATCTTTTAGTGAACGGGTCAAGTCTCCTTTCTTTTCAAATTTTCCTAAAGGTTACATGACCCAGTATATATCCTTGATGAGGCTTCACAATCTCTATGTCCCCAAAAAAACCCATATTTACCACCTTTTAGGATAGTGGCGAACCTTCACACTTGGACTTGGAAACCCTTGATATCTTCTAATATTTTTTTCTTGTGCCATCTCAAATTAAACTTACTATACATTAAAGATGGTACTAATGTGGATAATCTTTTTCCATTATGAATAATTTCTTGGACAAACATCCTTGTTTGTTAATTTGGATTAATTTTGTCATAATGTAATTCCTCATTTCTTGTTGACTTCTATTTTGATTGTTATTTTTCCAATGAACTGATTACTATGCATGTAGAGGTGAAGTCAATATTGATTGTCTCTCACTATTAGTTGATATAACCTTAAATACTTTGTTCATATATGATGATCGATCATCTCAAGAAATTGTGGAGGATGCCATATCAAAAACACTAAGGGAAACTACATTTGTAAAAAAAATTGTTGGTGCTCTTGTTCAATCTGTTAAGAAACATGTGAAGGTTGGGTTAAATTTAGTATGTTACAAGCTTTTTAGATGGTTGTGTCTCCTTTTTATATGGAGTCCTCCTGTTACTACAGCAAATAATGCTTTCATGAGGGTTGCATCTATGCAATCATCTTTGCTTTGTGTTCTTTCATTGACGAGTCCAATTACGGAAGGTCAGTAAGAGGGTCATTTTTTATCTCCTTCATGAGGTAAGTTCTTGTCTTGCATTATTTTTTTTTTAATTTATGCATTCATGTTTATGACATTTGCGAGCTAGGGATGTCTTGTGAAAATTATGATTCATCTCATTTCAGAAATCATCTAGGTGAGGCAGTCTTTTTGGCTTCAAAATTCATTATTATTTATATCTCAACCATTTCTTGTGTTCCTGAAATGCTTTAGGTTTGTCTTACAAGTGGGTTAGAATATGGGTATGTTACTTATTCTCAGAGAGTGCTCTTATATGACTAGCATTTGCTACTTTTGCAGGTACTAACAATTTTCAAACTATTAGAGAGATCTAGAATGGATGTTTCAAAATGGAAAATAATGTTGTGTTAATTCAAGTTTTACTTGATTATTATGCAATAATTATCCTCTATTTGAGGAAAACAAGGTTATCACTTATTTTGGGCCTTGTGCTTTCATCATTTTTCTACATAGAAAATTTTGAAGAGTTTTTGAAATTATGAACAATGAAATGACACCAAAACATACCTAACTAAACAATGTTTTCCATTAATACCTTATTAGATAAAGGTTTATTTAAATATATAAGATGTGCTTGCCTAAACATCTTCTACACAGAAACAAATGCACAATTAGCTGGATGAATATCAACTTCTTATGATTGTGAACATTTTGCTATATGTTGACAATTTTAATAGAACTATACCTTTCAATGGTTGCCAACCCACGGGAGAAAACTTCAAAAGAACTTAGTGAAGCTTTTCAACCTCTTTTAAAGAACATGGTGCATGAACAATTTTGAAAACTTGTCATGCAAAATTCAGTTAAGATGTTGAAGCGCAACCCAAAAATTGCATTGGAGGTTGTCTGTCTCCTTCTAAAATTGACAAACCTTGACTCAAGAAAATATGTTGGTGATATTCTACCCACAGTTCTACAACAGATTCACCACAATAATGAAAGAAGAAGGAAAAAGGCTTTGGAGATAATTAAAGCTCTTGTTTTGTAGTCTAGTGATCCCAATGCCATAACAATTATGGTCAATTCCATCAAACAAGTTATTGCGGGTTACTCATTACCTTTAAAATTTTATTTGATGTTTTAGGTATTAGTTTTAGGCATTGTTACCACAATGTTTTTTATTTTTTATTGATGCAGTTTGTATCCTGCAGGACTTTTGGTTCTATTCTTTGGGTATTCAAATTTCACAATACTTAGAGATGCATTAATCAAATAGTTTGTTGCAAATGGAATTTTAATTTGTGATGTTACTAATATAAATGTAATCTAATATCTTTGTAGGGTGATAAATCGAATTTACCTTTTCCTTACTAGAGGGGTGGAATGTTTAATGCAAATCAAGCATTGTCTAGTGACCCTGTTGGGAAAGCCTTGAATATTTTGGAGGCTACTTTAGCAAGTCATCTGATACGCATTTACATAGTAGATGGTACCTTTCCCACTAACATCACTTATATTTTATTGTTTATTTTGATAAATGGATGATATCATTATTTTCATTCCCTTTTGCTTCAACTTAACTTTCTTGGAAAATAAATACAGGGAATGAGGAGGCACACATTGCAATATTGTTGTCTTTTGGTTCATTGATTGAAAAAATATTAGATGGATTTGTATAGGATATTTCTTCTTTATTTTCTATGGAACTTAAAGAGAAGAAAGAAATGAGAAGATCACACCTCTGTAGTTTGAAATTAACATGCCGTAACTTAGAGATTTTGACACAGGTAAATATTGTGGTCTAGCTATAATGGATCAAAAGTTTCAAGTTATAATGTATGATATGCTTCTTATATCAAATGTGGTGCCTGTCAATACAAAAGCCAGTTAGTGACATATTGCTTGCATTTGAGATTTGAGAAAGGTCATTGCAATGGATATTAAGCAATCATAAATTCTAGCTTGTTATATTGTACTACTTTTCATGATAGTGGAGAAGTATCTATTCTTGGGTATTTGGTGGTCTAGACACTAAATATAACATGAGTCTAATATGCTATAGAAATGGAAAAGAATAAGCTTTCATTGATTTTATAGATCAAATTATTGCAACAGAAAAGGTCTCGCAATTGGTTTTTCAAATGGATTCTTCTCTGACTTCTACTACATTAGTATGTTTTGCATTTTAATGTTCCTATGTTTTCCTTGCCATCCTAATTTACTATTTCTATGGCTATAATTTACATGGTAGCCCTGATATATTGGCTTTTATGTTGTGTTATTGTTGGGTCATGGGAAATGTATGCTTTTCCTCCTCATTTACTTGATTAATCATATGGTTTTCATGAATTTTCTCTTGTCTTGAACATGTTCTCGAAGAAAATTCTGTGAGAAATGAATAAAGAGCAGTGTTGAAAAAGTTACATACTTTTAAAATTAAAAGCTTAAGTTTTCTCTTATTTATGTGCATGATGACTGGATTGGACAATTGTTGTTCCTTTGGATAAGACGACAACACCAAGAAAGGAAGATGTTGTTATTTCAGCTGCACAGGCCAAGCTAAAGACAAGAGGCAAAACACAAAATTGACATGGAAAATCCAATTATTCAGCCGAGAAATCTTGAGGATATTTTGATCCTCAGGATAAGCTCTGATTTGCTAGAATTTCATAGAGAATATATAACACTAGTAGATGAAAAAGAACTGTAACTTTTGTAATCATTGTTAATTTCCAGCAAGACCGTGAATGCAGATTCAACCTTAAAAGTTGTAGTGATTTTGAAATTTATTTTTGACAGTTAATGAAGAACTTGGAGTTTCACATTAAATCCAGGTATTGAGTTTCTATACCAGTTCCTTCTAGAGGCTTTGGGCCCAGTTGCTAGAATATCCACTACTCATTTGTATTATGTTCATTACTCCTTACTGTCAAGATTTACATTTATGCTCCTTCTACAAGTTGAGATAGATTAAGTTTTACATCTTAGTTAATGTCGTTTTTATAATTCACAATGAAGTAAGTCTTGTATTTAGTTGATATTTTCTCTCTGCATATGATTTTTGCAATTAAAGAATTCCTTATTTCTAGCTTTAGATGCTCCTTGTGATTAGCAGGATTTGAGCAGTTCCCTTTAATACACATGGATTCGATTATTTAGTTTGATTCCCTTTTGGAATTTAGAATATTAGATTGAGATCTTTGTCTAAAAATAGTTTGCAATTGATTTATCTTTCCAATTTTGAACCATAGAATAATTTTTGTTTTGCATTTGAATTTTTAGAGTCAATGAGCTGGTGAGAAATTGTTTATTTCAACAATAATGAGTTAGGATTTAGGATTAATTACCTGCATCCCAATCTTTGATTGTTATTGCACAAACAATGCTAACAACCTTGAAATAGAAAGACAAATCCTAGGTTGACATATTAATGTATATAAAGATTGATTTGTAAAGTCATCTTAGTGCACCAACAAGTATGTTATTCCAATTAGTAGGCATGGAATTATTATTATGTCCTTTTTGTGTAGGCATCAAAATTACCTTCAGATGATTGTTTGGATTTTAAGGATCTTGTTGAGGTTCTACATCTGGAGCATCCACACATGTATGTAACCTGATAATATCATTGAATTTTTTTTGTGATTCCAGTAGGTATGGAATGTATATTAACTGTAGAGTAAAATAATTATGCAATTACATTCATCAAAGTTTAATATGAGGTATGGATTAAGAATAGTCACATACTAGAAATAAAATTAATTATGTGTCACCAATAAAAATAGATATAATAGTATATTTTAAAAGGAACCCTTTTCTATTTAGGCATGGATTATTGTGACTAATGAATTATTGTGCATCCTTTAGCTAAGTATTTTAATAATTGAAATTTATTTGAAATTAGCGTAACAAGTTTTCCAATCACTTTTAGCGTGACAAAATATTTAGCATCAAAGAAACTTTTATAGGTAAAGATGGTGTAGAAAATCCTATAGATTCATATGCTCATGCAATGTACTAAACCACGGGATAAGAATCTACTTCTACTTTCAACCAGCGGAAGCCAATAGATTGATGAAAACAACATGAACAAGAGAAGACAAATCAATGGCACATAACACAATATGTATCCAGGGAAAGCCACAGCTCAAAACCCCTACTATCTATATTGCATTAATCAGAAATCCAAGATGATAATACAATGCTTGTTCTCACAAGAACAATTCTAGCACTCAGTATGATCAATCTCCCTGCTCACAAGAAATCTCAAGCCAATCTCTAGCCTCTTTTACTTCTATAAAAGCCCCTAATTCCTTGCACTCTTGGTAAAATAATTTGGATGAATACAATATGCTCTGCTCAACCTTGAGCTTAACCTACAATAGTATTTCCTATCCTCGGCCTGATGACCTCCTTTGGCCAATACTTAGCCAAATTTCCAATATTCCAAGATTCTAATTATTTGCACACTTCCTAAGAGAATTAGCCTGTATTTAAAAGGAAATCCTCACCGCATAACTGTGAAATCGAAACATAGGTCTTCAATTATTTGCATGCATGATCTATACAAGTTGGAAAATCATACAACTAATAGTACATTGTCCCTTCTCTATAGATTCAACTAGATCCTTCTCTAAACTAAAATGGATGAGTTTCTCTTGAGTGAATTTCCAGTTAGCTAGAGTAGCACTAAGGAGGCACCAGTGCACCAACTCACTACTAGACCTTTACTAGTTCCACCAATAGTTAGAACTAGTTTAACTAACTATAACTTAGACAAACTGAGTTATCTAATTACAACTCAAATAAACTCAATTTGGACCCCTAAAACTGAGGGATCACACTTACATTACTCAAGATATACTTCCAACTCACAATTCCAACCAATATTTATAGACAAAATAATTCAGATAGTTGAATCTTAGGCGTTGGTACGACCCCAGATAATATCTAGAAAGGGCTCTACTTTGGTCCCTCAAGCAGCAGAATCACAAACTGCAACTTATGCCAAGATCCATAGCAAAACTAAAGGATCTAAGCAGAGTTTTCAAAATACAAATAATCTGCATTCTAGTCCTTTAGAAGAGGGAAAGTAGTGTAATTTGAAAGAAGGAGAGGGAGGAACTAGTGGAGCTACTAAAGCAGACCCACAACCATCTGAATTGGATTCTCCTATGACCCTGGCTATAAAAGAAGTACCTAATATCCCATATCTAAGTAATGCAACAAAGCCCCTTCGAATTTTGAATACTCCATCTGCCCAGATAACACCCCCTAAATAAACAAATCCCTTAAGATTATTGCCACATATTTGATCAAATGGAAAATCAACCACCTCAAGGTCATACCTTGACGTTGGAATAGCCTATCATCGATCTAGTAACCAATGCCACAATGAAGGCCATCCCTTTAGAAAATATCCCAACCATTCACGGGATGACCTCAGAGGATCCAAATGCTTTTCTATTTGAGTTTGATGTCCTGTGTAGAGGATATGACTCTACCAATGATCCTCAGAAATTGAAGTTGTTCCCTTCTACCTTAAAGGGATAATCTTTGAAATGGTTTATGGGTTTAGGTGGAAGTACCGTTAACTCTTGGGATGAAATGAATAACGCTTTTCTCACCAAGTACCAGGATTGTTGTAGGACTAGGGATCTAAAGTATGAGATATTCAAAATGTCTACAAAGGACAATGAAATTTTAGAAGAATATGTTGAATGGTTTCAATATAATTTGCAGAGATTCCCCCACACCGCATTACCAAAAGCGTTGTTGAAAGCCATTTTGATAAAGGGAATGAGAGAAGAATTGATAGAAGATTTAAATATATTAGGGAAAGGTGATATTTATCAAGAGGAATATGATGAAATTGTTCGATTGTGTATCAGGTGTTCAAGGGGTAGTACACAAATTAGACTAGGAGGGTAAGATTCCATGACTAGAGGTAGTAGACCTCCCAATGGAGGCATGAAGAGAACAGACATCAGAAACCTCTTGGAAGATTTCAAGATAGATATCCTGGGCACATTGAGTACATAGTTAGATGTCTTACATGCCAGACAAAGACAAGCTAAGGTAAAACAAACGCTAGCCATATTTTGTCCACGCTTATGAAAGAAGCAGAATCAAAGAGAATGTCCTTTCGACATGATTCAGATGTTCTCTATATGCACCAAGGACCATGCAATAGGTCAATACCCATCACTTATCATATTAAAAGAAGCGTTCAAAGAAGCTGAGGAAAGAGCAAAGTCATCATACTTAATGACTCACTATCGACAATGGAAAGCATGACCCTCGGGTATGCTACAAGACCCTTCTTTGTTCTTTCTTATGAAATATAATCAACAATAGAATCCTAGAACAACGTGGCAAGGTCAGACAACCTTCTCTTCCTGGTAATCCCAGTTGTATTCCATGTCACCCTGGGCAAACCAACCGTTCCCGGGAGCTAGCTGGCCAAATTCACAATGCTCTGTCCCCTTCTGGAAAAAATTAGCTAGTAATCCTTACCCTTCATAGTAGGCTTCCTCCACCTCACAGAACCCGAGTTGGTCTCAAAACTGGTATTTCCCTATGGGGATGACCAATCTACCTATGGGAATGGATTGTCAACCTTAGCTTACATTGCCAAGTCCATTCCAGAACCCTCAGCCTTCAGTACGCTCCCAATTGCCAGCTCAACAAAATTTGAATCCTAATAATAGACGAGTTCAATATGTATAGATTCTTGACAATTCAGATAATGAAACATAACGAGTGGAATGCAATGAGCTTTGGCTAAGGTGAGGGCACATTATTACTACAGAACAAAATAAAGATACTGAAAATAGAAAAAAACCCACAATAAATCCTTCAACTATGATTACCACAGATATAAAACAGGGAGAAGGCACAGTCGAGCAACAAAACCCCGATAAAATTATAATTTCTTCTCCGTCATTTAACGAGAGACTAGAGATAGCTAAACCCGATGTCTATCTTGATTTTGATATCTTAGCGGAAATGAAAAATTTATGTATACATATTCCGCTCCTCCGAGCCATACATGACATCCCGATTTATGCAAAGACAATTAAGGAATTATGTGGGAAGAATCTTGGGAGGAAATTAAAAAATCTACCAATTGTACATGTGGAAGGAACTTTATCTAATTTGATTTTGGGTAAAAAGGCACTGATTAAATATGAAGACCAAGGAAATCTTGTAGTAACAATTCATATACAAGGTTGCACCTTTCCAAACACACTAGTAGATCTTGGGGCAACCATTAATATTATGACTACTGAAACTTGCAAAGTTATGGGCATTATAGCATTAGAACCCACCTCAACCTTATTAGGACTTGCCTACAGATTAGTAGTTAGAGCTAAAGGAACCTTACAAGATGTGACCGTCTATGTCGACTCCTGGGAATATCTTATGGACTTTCTAGTCATCAACCCAGGAAGTAGGCTAGATGGTCATCCTTCGATATTGAGTCAACCTTGGTTAGAAACAACATATGCTTATGTAGGATGTTGTGCAGGTAGCATGACTATCACTCAAGGAAATGTTGTGAAAGATCTTGTTTTACATCCTCGAGCTAAACCAAGTATGCCTATTGTAAATACTTAGTTATACTCACTTAGATACATGGAAGAAAACATAAGCTCTCCTCTCAAACTTGAATAAGCTCTTGAATTTAATAATAAAGCAGAAGATGATGTGATTAACAGCTTCATTAACAGACCAGTTTCCATGAATAATCCGACATGTCAGGCTTTAAAGGCCATCCTCGATGAGGAAGCATAGGGAGATCCCTTGAAGGATGCAGATGATCAATATATAGCCATGACTGCTCTTTATAACATCAAACCAATTGATATTGGGCTAGGTAAAATGATCAACATTAATGGTAACTTGGAAAGTCATCAACAACAAAGACTAAGTTCTTTAGAAATATAAAAAATCTTTTGCCTTGGAATTCTCAAACATGAAATGTATAGATCCTTAGCTATGTACCCATAATACTTACATTGAGAAGGACGCTCATACCATCTCACAGCCTCAGAGGAGGTTGAATCTACACCTCAAAGAAATTGTGAAAGAAAGACTGCAAAGTTGTTGGATGTAATTTTATTTCTCCTGTCTCAGATAGTCTGTGGGACTCCCGGTTGGTATTCATTCCCAAGAAAAATGGGAAATGGTGAATTTGCATGGACTATAGAGAACTGAACAAAGATACCTAGAAGGATCATTTCAATCTTCCTTTTATTGATCAAGTTCTTGATACCTTAGTAGGTAAACATTTTTTTTCCTTCCTTGATGGCTTCAGCAGCTATAATCATATTCAGGTTGCCCCTAAAGACTAGGATAAAACTATGTTTACGTTCCCTTAGGGTACATTTGCATACAAATTTTTACCCTTTGATTTATGCAATGCCCCAGCCACATTTCAGAGAGCAATATTGAACACTTTTTCCAATATGATTAGTGAGGGACTTGAAATTTATATGAACTATTTTACCCCCTATGGAAGGGACTTTGAGCAGGGTTTACAAAATATAGAAAAAGTACTTGAATGATGCATTACTACCAGGTTATGATTAAGCCACGTAAAGCGTGACATGGTGATGACCAAAGGTGTGGTTCTTGGACACTACATCTCTACGGGTGGAATACAGGTATATTGAGCAAAAATAGAGGTAATTATTGCTCTACCTACACCCCGCACATAGAATGAGGTACGTAGTTTCATTGGATATGTAGGTAACTACCATAGATTTATAGAAAAAAATTCAAATATTTCTACACCCTTATATGTCTTAATAGGTAATGTTGAATTTGACTGATCTAACAAATTGTAGGTTTTAACCCCGTACAGAAATTACCTGCATACGAATTCTAAATCACAGGAAAAATAAAAATGTGAGAGCATAACACATAAAACACATATACACAGAGATTTCCCACTGGATCCGAAAACCGGGACTACCAGCTTGATTTTTCATTATGTTCCTTTCAATGTTACAATACATATTTAGACATGCCGAAGCATCCAATACCATGGACCGAAAACCATCGCGTCCAAAACCATGGACTGAAAACCATCGCGTCCAAAAAACATGTGCGAAAATCATGCACAAAACCATAGGTGGGTCCGCCCAACCTAACATAGGGTCCAAAACCAAAATTTTCTGGGGCGCTGCCCCTAACCCCATAAAGTGGGGTTACGGGTACCCCTCAAACCCCCTGTTAACTATGTGGAAAGAATATAACACAACCCAACACAAATGTGACATTGCCTTTGTAGAACTAAAGAAATTGATTTCAACTACACTAGTATTTTAAGGACTAAACTAGGAGTTACCTTTCCATGTCTCCATAAATGCATCAGAAACAACTATAGGCATTGTTCTTGGACAAGAAGAGGATAGTAAGCCCTAGACTATTTATTATATTAGAAAAAATATTACTCCTTCTTTATAGAGTAACAGAAAAAGAATTTTTGGCTATTATACATGTTGTCAATAATTTTAGACATGATATAATAGGCTATCTGGTTTGCATGTATATTGATCACTCTTCTATCAGGTACTTGGCCAACAAACCAATCACTAATGGGCGAGTAACTCAATGGATGTTGTTACTGCATAAGTTTGATATTACCATGAAGGATTGGCCAGGAAAAGAAAATCTTGTTGCAGAATTCCTGTCTCGAGTCCTAAGATGAATGATCCATTATCAGTAGATGACTAGTTTCCAAATGAACACCTATTCTTTGTAATTATTAAAGCACCTTCGTATGAATATCTAGCAACTTATTTAGTAGCTGGGAAGTTACTAACACATTTGTCGCCCAAGGAAAGGAAGCTGATTGTCCAATGTAGAGGCTAATTTTCATGGATTGGCTGGTACCTCTTCCACACTAGATCCAACTTGCATATTCGAAGATGTATTCAAGAAGATCAGGTCTATGATATCTTGAAGGCTTGTCATGATGAGCCTTGTGGAAGAAATTTCTTAAATCGAAGAACCAGGCATAAAATCCTCTATATGGGCTATTACTAGTCCACCCTATTCAAAGATGCTAAGAAATATGTTCAAGCTTGTGATATCTGCCAAAGGATGGGCCATCTTGGCTAGGCTGATGAGATTCCATTACGAACGTAGTTGGTGGTGGAACCCTCCGAAATATGGGCACTTGACTTTTTTGGGCCCTTAATCCACCATCAAATCAAAAGGTCTATATACTAGTTGCCACAAAATATGTGAATAAATGGGTAGAAATAGTAGCATTTCCATGGGCCGCTAAACTTCTTGAGGCCTTGTGGGCCTATCGCACAACATGGCGCAATAATATTGGGTACTCCCCTTACCAACTTGTTTTTGGCAAAGAATCGATCTTCCCAATAGAGTTTGAGATAAAGATTCATAGGACAACCCAGGAGGTTGTACTAGATCTTACAAAGGCCCAAACATAATGAATCAAACAATTAAATGAACTAGATGAAGAATTCTTACTTGCCCTGTAGTGTACAACAATTACTCAACAACAAAGGGCCAAGTGGCATGATAGGCTTATTAAAAAGAAATCATTTTAGAAAGGTGATTGGGCACTCCTCTATGACTCCAAATTCCATGAACTCTGAGGGAAACTATAGACAAGGTAGATTGGCCCTTATGAGATTCAAGAAGTGCATAACAATGGCATCATAACTTTAACCAGCATTGATGGGTCTGGTGTTTCCTTTCTAGTGAATGGGCATCAGATGTGACTTTATCACTAGCCACTCACAAAGGATTCTTTTTATCAGGAGGTAAATAATTATCATACTCTCCAAATGATAGTTGTAGGGGATGGTAACCCAATAGCTTCATTTCCATAAAAGAAATTGGTTTCTTTCCATATTGTAAATAATGTACACATTTTCTTTGAAAATGGCTTAAAAGTTTTGTTCTTTTTTTCCTTATTTCTTATTTAGCATGTTGGAATTTTGATACAGAAATTGTTTTATAATCAATCGTTTTTCTCTCCTTCAAGCATAGTTGGTGTTTCCTTTGTCACAAGTTGTTGTTCCCTTCTTGATGAAACAGTTGTTGTTCCCTTTGTGAAGAAAAAATTGTTATTCCTTTTTAGAAGAAATAGCTGTAGTTCACTCTTCGAAGAAATAGTTCATGTTCCCTTTTCTAAGAAGCAATTGTTGTTCCCTTTGTGAAGAAATAATTTTTGTTCCCTTTTAGAAGAAACAATTGCTGTTCCGTCTTCGACGAGATAATTGTTGTTCCCTTTTCGAAGGAACATCTGTTGTTCCATTTTAGAAGGAGCAACTGTTGTTCCCTCTTCGACAAGATAATTGTTGTTACCTTTTCGAAAGAGCAGTTGTTGTCCCCTCTTAGAATGAAACATTTTATGTCCCCTTTTGTTGAAAGAACACTTGCTGATCCATCTCCATGAATGGTTTTTGATCCAATTACTATCATTCCATGCCGGTCATTCTTTTTGGCTAGAAATTCTGATCTAAATCCTTAAAAGCAGTGACCTTTAGATCACCATAATGTTTAGCCTTTTGGTGAATAGTTTTTTCTTATTTGACATGCTCTATCTATGAATATAGTTGCTTATGTCTGTTCTTTGGATATGCTATAAAATGTTCATGATCTATCCCCACCATACTAGTTTTTCTCTTATTACACATTAAAATGGTGGTTCCCTTCACAAATATGATGAAGAAACTAAGCCTATTTTTATTGGCATTGTTTTTACCTTTTACACCATCCCTAACTCTTAAGGATTTGATGAGCCTTGCTTAACTTCTAACAAAAAAAGAAAAAAATAAAAGGAAGACACAAAAAAAAACAAAAAAAAAATGGAAATATATTAAGCTAAGTTTTTCTCAAAAGAGATAGGGGGTCTCATCACGAGCCAACCTACCATGATCATAGGAAATTAGCATAAGTGAAATTCCCATTATGGATACCACACCTGGGTAATGGCCTTGTGACACTAAAATGTCAAAGTATAGGAGGTCTCATCATGAGCCAGTTTATTCACTTTGTTATGATCTAGTGAGTGGCATTGTTACTATCTAGTCATCATGCCAAAACAATATCCTTTTTGAGGGAAATCGTTTTTTTTATAAGTTAGGGATACTAGCTCATTTTTGGGTTAAAAGGAAACCCTATCAAGGCTATGGATGCTTGTTGGTAGTAGTGGTCCTACCTATGGTATTGAACTATACTTTGAAGTTGCCAAACTATTACTATGTCCTTAGTTCTTCTCTATTAAATAAAAAGGGAGAAAACACCTTTGATTAGTGATTATATCCTTAATAACTCGTATGGGAGGCATATTTATATTACGTGAACCATGATAGAATTATATGATCATCCCACATCAGCAGTAATAAATTCAAAACAATGCTTTGTCAGATGTTGTCGCACATACTCCAAAAGGATAATCTCTTTCCATGATATATATTTTGTATGATTTATTTCTCATGATCTTTTTTGACCAATCGTATGTCTATGGATTCATTGGATTTAATTCTTTGCATATGACTACTTTGACCACCTTTCATTGTATTAATGATGTTGTATGCCTTTTCCCTTCCACATGCTTCAAAGGTCATGGTCGCCCTTTTTCTTATTAAAGGGGGAAAATCATACATTATGACGATGTGAAAAAGCGCAAGTAGCAAACATCTACGACACCTATCAACATGATCGGATATTATTACTAATATTTTGTACTAAGTTTGCATTCCTTATACTCCTGCATGTAGTTTAATGTATGTTGTTTCATTACGAGAATTGTGCGACTGAAGAGTGCATGGAGGTTTACAGTTGTTCTCAAGAAAACAAAAGGTATGGGTGGCACCTCTGTTTGCAGTGACCCTACACTATTACAAATCACAACGCAAGCTTGATATATTCTAGAATGTGTAGTATGGGTACAATATCTTGCTCGGCTGTAGCGGTTTAATGATGATATCGCTCTAGAATTCTTGCAGAATCTACATAACGAGATCACAATTTTTAAAGATGGACCACAACAGTGACTGAAGCCATTTTGGCAGAGGTCACATGCCTCCCTACAGAAGGCATAAAATGGGTAGAAAATCACATGACACTCCACAAAGTTATAGAATTATTCAAGGATCCTGGCGAGGAATTAGTCTGAAATGGAAAAGGTATTTGTCCTATAGCTTTGAGTGAGCCATGGCACAGAATGGGAATGGTCATCTAGAAATAAATCACACATGATGGATGCCATGACGTGGTAAGGCCTCAATACCTTAAACTAATATCAGTATTAAAACAAAATATAGTAATCAATTTTCCATTCTTCTTAAACTCGTTATTACATGAAATTTCTAGTAGAGTGAGGAAATCTGGAAACCCATAGGCTATAGTCAGTCATCATGATTTGATCAAATTGATAGTCACCAAGGAAATAACTAATTTGCAGCTAACCTAAGACAATTTTATAAGTGCTAATGTGCCACCCCTAGAAGGAATCCTTGAAAATTCCCAGCCAGAGGAAGAAAAACAGACTATGGAGGTACAATCCCCAAAAAGTAGATGAAAAAGGAAAGCCCCTATCTTGACATTTATTCCTATTAAACGAAGATGGTCTGAGTCAATAATCCAATGGGGAAGCATTAATGTAGCCATAGATGAGGTGAGATCATCCCATGGATCCCCTGATAGCCAACAAGTTGATTTTCCTTAGGATTATGAAGAAGAAGCAGCTCCGGTCTTGAAAAAATTGGGAACCATTTTTAGGAGATAGGTCAATATGAGAATCCGCAATAAAAAGTCCCTACTCCTATCCCTTCCACTTCTCCTCATATTTCTCACCACACACAGATATTACCTTCTTCCAGAAATGATAGAGATACAAAGGAATTGGAAGGAAAAAATGCTTCTGCAGTTGAAACCTAGGAACCAGAAGCTAATTTAGGAGACACAACCTTACTTGAACATGACCCTAAAAATGTTGAGGAGCCAAAAGCTAATTCAGGAGACACAACCTTACTTCAACAAGACCCTAAAAATGCTGAGGAGCTAGAAGCTAATTCAGGAGACACGGTCTTACTTGAATGTGACCTTGACAATTTTGAAACTTCTCCTACTTTTGAAAATATTGTTGCTGGTCCTTCCTCTAAGAAGAAACCCATTGTAAGAAAAAAGAAGAGAGATGATCATAAGTTGGAACTGACTAATAAAGAAAAATAAGAATCTAAAAATAAAAATCAAACAGCTTAGGAAATGGCTAAAGCACTCTAAGAAAGCTTATAAGAAGGAAGTGGAATCAAAATCAATAGGAACCGAGAGCGAGAATTTTCTTAATTCCACTAGAATAAAAATAGAAAACATTAGCACTTATCGAGCAGGGAGTCCAAAAGAGGATGTTTGTGCTATTTCTATAGAAACCCAAACATATTTTTGTCCTTCTGTTGAATTGTTAGAGGTAGCTATTCAAACATATATTCAAATAAACCTTTGTGTTCCTGTGTCAACAGTGGAAACAACTATTCAAACAGATCTTCAGACAAACCTTTGTGTTCTTGTATCAACAGTGGAAATAGCCATACAAACAGATTTGGTAGCAACTTGTAGCAAGACTACTCAGACTGAGGTCATAACTCTTTATTGTTGGGTTTGTGTTATATTCTTTTAACGACTAGCCCTACCTATGGTTTTGTGCATGGTTTTCGCACATAGTTTTGAGCACGATGGTTTTCAGTCCATGGTATTTTGTAGATCCGGTCAAGGGAACTACGATTATGTTCTAATCCAGGGTTAATGTATTGGGTTTTATGCATGCGTCAACATGTAACATTGAAAGGAACATAATGGAAAATTAATTAGATAGTCTCAGTTTTGGGATCCAGGGGAAAATCTTTGTGTATTTTTGTTTCATGTGTTATCCTCTTGCCATTGTTTATTTTCTGTTTTTTAGAATTTGTATGCAGGTAATTTTTGTACAAGCTTAAAAAATACATTTGGTATCACAGGCGGGCTTGGCTTCAAGGGGATGCCTTTGCTACTGAGGGGTTTTGCTCAGCCCTATGGTAGACCTTGTTCAGTGGGAGATATGAGGGATTGATTCTTGTGGTGAAAGAAGATGGTGAGCAGTGGAAAGATAGAGATCAAGAGATTTAATTGTTAGAGTTTTGAGTTATGGAAACTCAAGATGGAGGATCTATTGGTCGATAAAGATCAATGGTTGAATTTATGCTTTTGTGATCCATATCAAGTTTTAGAAGATTCTTCGGCAAAAATCACGTTGAGATGCTTTTGTCGACGCATTTCGAACCAACCAGTGTGGTTCATCATCAGGACAAGTTGAATGAACAGATATCTCTTTGCATATTAAATAGATAGGGTAGAATATAGTTGTTGCATATGTTGCCCTATCTATTTAATATGCAAAGCGAGATCTTTTCATTCAACTTGTCCTGACGATGAACCACATTGGTTGGTTCGAAACACATTGACAAAAGCATCTCAATGTGATTTTTTCCAAAGAAACTTCTCAAAGATCAATGGATCGTGGTAGATCCAAGTACTAAACTAACGGGAGTGTCCGATGAAGAATGGAAGCAGTTGGATCAGAAGGTAGAGAGCACAATAAAATTGTGTGTTTTAGATTCAGTATTGCTGAATGTATCAGGGGAAGCTATGGTGAAGGATTTGTGGGACAAGTTAGGGACTTTGTACTAATCTAAGTCTGTGGTGAATAATTTGTTCCAACTGAAAAAGTTGTATAACCTGAGGATGAAAGATGGAGACTCGGTGACAGAGATATGAATGAATTTAATAATGTGGTAAGCCAGTTATTATCTGTTGATATTAAAATTTTAGATCAAGATAACTGCATTAGTTTGTTATGTTCTCTACCAAATTCATGGGATAGTCTGGTTATTATAATAGGTAGAAATGCAACTGCCTTGCAGTTTGATGAAATAGTCTCATCTTTGTTGATAGAGGAGATGAGTCAGAAAAATATGGAGAGACAGAATTGTGATGCCTTGTGTGTATGAGGACAATCCCAGAACAAAAACAAAATAAGTCCTCGAGTGGGAGATCTAAATCTAGAGGGAGATCTAAATTTCCAGGAAAGCCTATAAAGGTGTGCTGGAAATGCAGAAAGGAAGGGCACTAAAAAAGGGACTATAAATCTAAAGCTCCTGAGAAGGGCAAGTGATTTAATGATGCTCCTTTTGCAGAGGCGAAAACAACCTCAAATGAAGGTGGGGATGTGTACTTGTCTTCTTCTTCAACACATGTAGATCATAAGGCATGGTTGATTGACTCAGGTGAATCCTTTCACTTCACTCCCCATAGAAAGTGGTTTTTTGAGTATGAGAAATATGATGGTGGTGATGTATTCTTGGGGGATGAAAAGAAGGCTACAATCGTTGGTCGCAGAAAATTCAAGCTGAAGTTGCAAGGTGGAAGGATTAGAACACTTTTGGATGTTCTACATATTCCTGCATTAGACAGAAATCCGATTTCTGTAAGAAAGCTAGATGATGCAGGTGTAAAAACAGTGTTCGAGAAAGATACCTACAAGATGGTTTGAACAGCACTAATATTGATGTAGGGAGTTTAGATTGGAACTCTGTACAAGCTGCAAGGTAGCACTATTGTTGATGGGTGCATCAGTTCTGTGGTTCCTGAAAGTGGAGCAAAAAATCAGTGGCCTATGGAGAAAAGACCATGCTATGGCATCAAAGGCTTAGATGTATTGGAGACAAGGACCTTCGAATACCTCATGGTAAAGTTATGGTAGAAGGTATGACTAATAGCTCTCTAGATTTTGATTTCTATGAAAATTGTGTATATGGGAAGTAGAATCGAGTGAGTTTCCCCTTTGGTAGTAAGAGGGTTAAACAAATATTCGATCTTATGCACAGTGGTGTGTTTGGACCTGTGAAGGTTCCATCGTTGGGTAAGTCTATGTACTATGTATCATTTATAGATGACTTCTCAAGGAATACATGGATATATTTCCTCAAGAAGAAATTTGAAGTCTTTGACAGGTTTAAAGAATTTAAGGCTTTACGGGAAAACTAGACAGAGAAGAAGATAAAGGTGCTAAGGTCAGATAACGGTGGAGAATTTTACAAGAAGGAATTTGAAGAATTCTATAAGAAGTGTTGGATATCATGGTATAAGACTACTCCATACACACCTATGAAAAATGGATTTGCAGAAAGAATGAATAAGACGTTGATGGAAAGGGAAAGAAGCATGCTCAGTGGTGTCAGGTTAGGACATGAATTTTGGGCAGAAGTAGTGGAGACTGCATGTTACCTAGTCAACATATCACCTTCATTAGCATTGTAGGATAAGACTCCACAAGAGGTATGGACTTGTAATAAACCTTCTCTTTCAAATCTGAGAGCGTTTGGAAAGAACAAAGTTGGATAGTAAATCTGAAAATTGCATCTTTATTGGGTCTAAGGATGGTTTAAAGGGTTATAAGATTTGGAACCCAGTAACAAGGAAGGTTGTGTACAACTGAGATGTGGTATTTAGAGAGGTGAAATATGTTATGAAACATGAAGTCAAATGAGAGGAAACTGAGAAGATAGAGTTTGAGCTTAAGGAGGAAGAGCCAGACTCTACAGTAGAAGAGGAAGAGGACAGGTCTCGTGTTCCATATCCAAGCATAGTCAGTAGCCTGATGTATGTGATGGTATGTACTAGACCAGACATTGCAGATGTAGTGGGAGTATTGAGTAGGTTTATATGAAAACCAGGGAAGGAGCATTGGACAATAGTGAAGCGGGTTTTTAGGTATTTGTGTAGCACTAGTGATTATCGTTTGTGCTACCAAGGAAGACCATGATTGGATAGAGTTCTGGATATTCGTGGCTTTGTTGATGTAAACTAGGCTGGAGATCTGGATTAGAGAAGATCTACAAGTGGGTATGTGTTTAACCCATTTTGAGGTTCAGACAGATGGATGAGTAAGAGACAATCTGTAGTGGCACTGTCAACTACAGAGGCAGAATAAATGGCAACCACTCATGCAAGAAATGAGTCAGTTTGGTTGCAAAGATTGTGTTCAAGTATGGGGTTAGTACATCGAGCTATAAGGATATACTGTGACAACCAAAGTGAAATTTTCTTGGAAAAGAACCCTACTTATCATTCAAAGATAAAGCACATTGATGTTCAGTGTCAATTTGTGAGGGAAATGGTAGAAGACAAAAGGGTGTTGCTAGTAAAGGTGGAAAATTTGATGAATATTGCAGATGCATTGAAAAACTCTGTGAGCTCTAAGAAGTACTCTTGGTGTAGAGAAGAAATGGGCATTGTAGGGATGGATCAATGACTAAGCTCTCTTGTGGCCCCTTGTGGAAAGAAAAAAACAAGTCGGAGAATGTTGGGTTTGTGTTATATTATTTTCACAACTAGCCCTACCTATGGTTTTGTGCATGGTTTTCACACATAGTTTTGGGCGCGATGGTATTTTGTAGATTTGGTCAAGGGAATTGTGGTTATGTTCTAATCTAGGGTTAATGGATTGGGGTTTATGTATGCTTCTCCATGTATATATATATATATATATATAATATATATATATATTATATTATATTAATATTATATATATATATTATTTAGAGAGAGAGAGAGAGAGAGAGAGAGAGAGAGAGAGAGAGATATGTATTGTAAGATTGAAAGGAACATAATGGAAAATCAATCTGGTAGTCCCGGTCTTGGGGTTGAGGAGGAAATATCTGTGTATATTTTTTTTATGTTATGCTCTTTCCATTGCTTATTTTATTTTTTTAGAATTGATATGAAGGTAATTTCTATACAGGGTTAAAACCTACACGTATACTCCTCTAGTAGTAGAGGCTACTATTCGAAAGTGGAAGACAGAACTAGAAAAGTCACAACAAGTTCTACAACAACATAAAAAAGAAGTTGTGCCCTTAAAGAAATATTGGGAGTTACTGAAAAAATTTAATGACTTGACTACAATAGAGGATTAGACCTATTCTAGTCTCATAGTGGAATAGAAGGAAGTGGAGGAAGTGTAAGGACACTTTCAGAAATCCTTGGATAAAATCAAAATTATTTTCTCTATTTATTCAAATGCACTAGCCTGTTGGTGGCCTGCTACAAACTATGTACTTTTTCTGCTTGAACAATACTTTTTGTTAAAAGTTAAGGCTATTAGATCTAGTAAGTGTTTTGAGTTTAGTTCTACTCTCGATTTTATAAAGTGATGCCAAAAATAGATCGAGGATGTAAAACATTTGCTATGTGAATTATATTTGCACATCTTTTTTTTGAAAGATGAAAGGGATGTCAATCCCAACCCCTTCATCGGGGATGTCCAGTTCTAGGATTTCGTCTCCTTCACCAAAAATCATCATAAATGGGCTAAGGCCCATGATATTTTCTAGAAGAGAGAAAGTGGATTGGATCTTTGGGTAAGAGGTGAACTTTTAAGGCCCCTGCAGATCTTTACAACATAAAAGGTTTATGGAATAGGAAGGGGTTGTGTGTACCTTGTTCCCCATCAACAAATATGGTGTCAAGTTAGGTTTGGATATTTGAGGACATTGGAGAGGCAACTCTCCTGGTTGCAAAGCAAAGGTGGACAACTTCCCCCAATAGTGTTAGAAACCAAGGAACCTTTGGTTACAAAAACTTTAAGGCAGTTGTAGCTAGACTTGTTCGTTATGGTAACATTGCCCCAAGTGAGGGTCCTATGTGGATTGGATGTCGTTATAGAACCCTTATTATTTGGTACCTCCTCATATGTATCATTGTTATTGTGAGCTATTAGAATATCAGGAAGGTCGAGCCTTTTCAGTACATAAAATAAAAATGGCTTTCGGCTCTACAGGGAACAAACATATCCTCCATATTCTTCGACTCAGTTGCATCTTAATTATCTTATTGCATGAGGACATGAAAAAAGGTAAGATGGGGAGTATGTTGTGTCATAGAAAAGATATGATTTTCCTCCTCATTTACTTGATTAATCATATTGTTTTCATGAATTTTCTCTCATCTTGAACATGTTCTGGAAGAAAAAACCATGAAAAATAAATAAAGAGCAGTGTCGAATAAGCTACATAATTTTAGCATTAAAATCCTAAGTATTCGCTTGCTTATGCACATGATGACTATATTGGACAATTGTTGTTCCTTTGGATAAGACAAAATTGCCAAGAAAGGAATATTATGTTATTTCAACTGCACAGGCCAAGTTAAAGACAGGAGGCACGTCACAAAATTGACATGGAAAACACTATTATTTAGCTGAGCAATCCTGAGGATCATCTGATCCTCGGGATAAGCTCCGATTTGCTAGAATTTCATAGAGAATATATAATTCTAGTATATGAAAAAAAATAGTAACTTTTGTAATGATTGTTAATTTCTAGCAAGACTGTGAATGCAGATTCAACCTTAAAGGTTGTAGTGATTTTGTGATTTATTTTTGACAGTTAATGAAGAACTTGGAGTTTCACATTAAATATATGTATTGATTTTCTATAGCAGATCCTTCTAGAGGCTTTGGGCCCAGTCGCTGGAATATCTACTACTCATTTGTATTTTTTTAATTACTCTTTACTATTAAGATTTACATTTTTGTTCCTTCTACAGGTTGAGATAGATTAAGTTTTACGTCTCAGTTAATGCTGTTTTATAATTCAGAGTGAAGTAAGTCTTGTATTTAATTGATGTTTTCTCTCCACATATGCTTTTTGCAATTAAAAAATTCCTTATTTCTAGATTTGGATACTCCTTGTGATTAGCATGATTTGAGTAGTTCCCTTTAATACGTGTAGATTCGATTGTTTAGTTTGATTCTGTTTTGGCGTTTATAATATTAGATTTAGATCTTTGTCTGAAAATAGTTTGCAATTGATTTATCTTTCCAATTTCGAACCATAGAATAATTTTTGTTTTGCATTTGAATTTTTAGTGTCAATGAGCTGTTGAGAAATTGTTTGTTTCTACAACGATGAGTTAGGATTTAGGATTAATTACCTGCATCCCAATCTCTTATTGTTATTGCATAGAAAATGCAAATAACCTTGAAATAGAAAGACGAATCCTAGGTTGACATATTAATGTAGATTAAGATTGATTTATAAAGTCATCTTAGTGCACCAACAAGTATGTTATTCCAATTAGTAGGCATGAAACTCTTATTATGTCCTTTCTGTGCAGGCATCAAAATTACCTTTAGATGATTGTTTGGATTTTAAGGATCTTGTTGAGGTTCTACTTCCAGAGCATCCTCCACACATGTATGTAACTCGATAATATCATTGATTTGTTTTTTTTTGGTGATTCCAGTAGGTATGGAATATATATTAACTGTAGAGTAAAATAATTATGCAATTACATTCATCAAATTTTAATATGAGCTACAAATTAAGAATAGTCACATACTACATAGTAAAATAATTATTGTCACCAATAAAAACAAGTCTAATATTATATTTGAGAAGGAAGCATTTTCTATTTAGGCATCGATTATTGTGTGTAATGAATTATTGTGTATCCTTTACTTCATTATTGTAATACTTGAAATTTACTTGAAATGAGGGTAATAAGTTTGTCAATCATTTATAGAGGGACAAAATATTTAGGATCAAAACAACTTTTATAGGTAAAGATGGTGTACAAAATCCTATAGATTCACAAGCTGATGCACTGTACTAAAGCTCTGGATAAGAATACTGCTACTTTCAACTAGCAGAAGCCAATAGATCAATAAAAAAAATATGAACAAGAAGAAGACAAATCAATGGCACATAACACAATATGTATCCATGGAAAGCCACATCTCAAAACCCCTACTATCTATATTCTATTAATCAGAAATTTAAGATGATAATACAATTCTTGTTCTCTCGAGAACAATCCCAACATTCAGTATGATCAATATCCCTACTCACAAGCAAGCTCAAGCCAATCCCTAGCATCTTCTACTGCTCCCCAAGCCCCTGGTTCCTTGCATTCTTGGTCAAATAATTTGGATGAATACACAATGCTCTGCTCAACCTTGAGCTTAACCTGCTTTCCTATCCTCCACCTGATGACTTCATTCGCCCAATACTTAGCCCAATTTCCAAGCCTCCAAGATTCTAATTCTTTGCACAATTCCTGAGAGAATTATCCTATATTTTAGGGGAAATTCTCACTCCATAATTGAAAAATCCTAACATAGGTCCTCAACTGATTGCATGCATGATCTCTACAACTTGGAAAATCATACAACTGATAGTACACTATCCCCTTGCTATAGATTCAACTAGGTCTTTCTATAAACTAACATGCATGAGTTTCTCTTGAGTGAATCTCCAGTTAGCTAGAGTAGCATTGAGGATGCACCAGTGCACCAGCTAACTACTAGGCCTTTACTAGTTCCACTAACAATTAGAACTAGTTTAATTGTCTATAACTGATTAAAACTAAGTTACCTAATTACAACTCAAATAAACTCAATTTGGACCCCTAAAACCAAGGGATCACACTTACATGACTCCAGATATACTTCCAACTCGAAATTCCTAAGCTAATTAAGCTAATTAAACTTAATTATATATTTACAAGTTGCTATTAGAAAAGAATTACAATTTTAATTCACAATTAATTAAAGGAAAAATTAAATTGGAATTTCTAGATGTTATTTCTAACATTTCTTGTTGTTATTTTCAACAAATTGTGTAATGTTGGTTTTAGCTTAACCTCAAGAATTATGGTAGTAGAGACTATCCTTGCTTATTTTATTGATGGAATGAGATTTGTGTAGCTAGGACTCTATTTTTTGTGCCAGACTTCCTGGGAGGTTTATAGAGTCACATCTGGAATTGTGAAGTGTCTCCATTCTCCCAGATCAATATTTTCAGAAGTGTTTCTAGTTGAATTCTGTTAATGGCATCTTGTATTGGGAGAGTGTCTATCACTTGCAAAGACAAGGTATTTTAGTGACCATAATTCATTTTTCATTTTTAATTACTATCTGTTGCAACATTTAAAGGCATGCTTCTACTCCTTTGACATCCCACAAATATTTTGTTTTTCATGTTTGTGTTATAAATAAAGTTTGAACACTAAACTAGAGAATATCTGCATAATCTACTTTTAGTTTTCCTTCTTAATAAATATTTTTTTTTGCCATTTGTTTTGTAAAATTTCCCAACCTTTTGTGGATCTTCCTAGCTATAATTAAGAAGAAATATGGGCAAAATGCAATGAAATGTTGGTGACGAAGGAGGATTTTCTCCAAAAATTTAGGTGCTTCATTGAATTACATGTGAATATCAAACTACACCATTTTTTGCTTCTGTAATTCTTATTTTATTAAATGTTATTGCATTGAAATGTAGGAGAATAAAGAAACCCTTCAATTATTGAAGGTTTCCATTAGGAAAGCAGGCTATACTGGCAAGGTGTGGCATTCCTTTGAAGTTTTGTTTTTTTTCCTTTGTGGTCGTTTTATTAGCTATAACGTTGAGATTAGTTAATTGGTTACTTACTCATGAAATATTGTTTCAATTGCCAGGTTTTTATTGGCATGGATGTAGCTACTTCTAAGTGATACACTGAGAAGGATCAAAAGTATGATTTGAACTTCAAGGAGGAGGTGAGTCACTATTTTGGCATTATTTATATCAATGCAATTTATTTAGTGTGCTCTCTATAATTGAAGCGTGCATTGACATGTGGACTTTTTTAACATCAAAAAATAATTTCAATGCATGAAGGAACATGACCATTATCACTCGCGTTTTACACTCTTATTTCCCTTGTAAATAAGAGATAAACAAAATAGACCTTATTAGAAGGAAACCCATTAGATAAATTATGTTATTTATTTTGATATAATTGTCTTCTTACATTGGAGTTAGATCGTTGCAGAATAATAATTGTAGCTAGAAGATATCAGGAATTGAGATAATCAAGCTTTACATATTATTTATTGAGGTTTATCCATTTGTATCTATAGAGGACCCATTTGATCAAGATGATTGGGAACACTAAGCATAGTTTACAACCACAATTGGGGAAAAGGTGCAAATTGTTTGGGATTATCTATTGGTGACAAATCCAAAGGTACATGCTTATATTTTGACATCTGCTTTCAGTTTAATCATTGAGAGTTTTCATTCCCCAAGCCTGTTCTTCATCGTCATCTTCCTTTTTATACTTTTGTTTCAATTTTCATTGATATGTGCACATGTATTGGTGCAATGTGTTAGAAAGGTGATCAATGAAACATATTGCAATGCTCTTTTACTAGAGGTAAAGAGATTGATCCTTAATTATGTATTTTGTTGTTGATGTGACATATGATGTCTAATAATTTTTTTCAACCTGTTGTAGGTGAACCAAATTGGTTTTGTTACTGAAAGTATTGAAGTAGTAAATATGTCCAAACGCGTTGGATGGGGAGTGATGACAAGCCATTGTAGGTATTCATTTAATGTTTTTTTCCATGTCTCTTTCTTGCCCTCATTTTTACAATTTTACATCATATTAGATTATTGATGTGTATTTTTTTAACGTTTCTTTCATTATGTGTATGTAGTGGTGAGACATAAGGCACCTTTATTGTGATATGGCAGTGGGATTAGCCACGACAATGTTCATTTTTCAGTATTTGGTTGCTTTAAAGTGTGTAGAGAGATTAGTGATTTCAATATGTGTCGAATGTGAAACCTTAGTGTGTATGGAGTTGAGCATTTAATCTTGTTAAATTTTATATACTTGAAGATTGAATGTTTCTAATTACCATGAAGGAATTAAGGTATAAATTCACTTCTAATCTATAAGGGTTGTGTGTTTGCATCATCAAGTCCAAATCAAGATAGGTTCGCCTTGTAGGTCTTAATGACTTGCAAAATATAATTAGGTGCTTTTATAATCCGGTCTTTTGATTTTTTTGGAATCAATTATTTGTTATGCTTTTTATTTACAGTCTTTATTGTCACCTTTGCAACTCTTACAAATTAAGGATGAACTTGGGTTAGCAATAGTGTATGTAGGCACAATTTTCTGCAAGCCTCTAGGGCCATACTAAAGAAAAAATTTTTGGCATGTTCGAGAAGGTTTTTGATGTTTAGGATGTGGGGAAATCAATAAGATGTTTTTACATGTTCGAGAATGTTTATCTCCATTTTTTTTGGAGAGAGCCTTAATTGCGGTGGAGATAAAAGTGATAAAGGTTATGTGAATGTACCAACAATAAAGTTGAAATACACTTTTCTTTTTGTATTCCTCGATTATTCAAATTATATTTTTTTAAAGTTGAAGACTACCATTCAAACCTATACAAGGTAGCACTTGACACTTAATTTTGACCAGATCATAAGCATGTTTTGAATTTAACTCATATTTTATTTAGATCCAATGATGAATCCTATGATACTAGAGATAGATAACTTATAGGGAAAAAAATCAGGACTTGATATGCAACGCGTATCACTCTTGCACTTAATTTAAAAAGGTTTTTGTGTTTTTAATAAATTAATTTCAAAATGGTCCCAACATTGTGTTACATGAAAAACACCTAAAAGTTCACACATAAGCTTATTACATTCTTGCACAATAAACAAAAACTACCTAGTGAGAATGTGCAAAAAGAAAACAAGAGCAGTGCCATTTCCACCATGTGGCTCTTGTTTCTTTTATGATGCAATTTTCTAGCCAACTGTTATACATTATTTATTACATGTTGTTTTTTCTTTCCACTTATTTTCACAATTTATCTACAACCTAAGCTTTTTAGCATGTAAATTAGTTAGCATTATTGTGCCAAAGCTTTTTCTGAAGGTTGAATGTTAAGTTTCTAACGTGTTATTTTCTATGGTGACATTTTATTTTCTTTGTTTATATAGGTCATCTAGCCACATGGTGGCTACTATCACCCCACTCAAGAAAACTAGTTCGAGTTTCTTGCTTTTATGGAGAAAAATGGCAGACATTGCTTATGTTCAGGTATATGTTATATAAATATTTTATATTTTACTTTATTTTATATTCTAGTTGTAGTGTCCTATCTAGGGTGCTAGATTGGTCTAAATTTATTATCAACCAGGGTGCGTATACTTAGAGGCATGTGCCTAAAATATATAGACATAAAGGATCTACTCTAGACCTATGATTCCTAAGTACAGTGCTGAGGCTAGATCTAATGTTAAACTATCAATCGAAGCTTTAACTAAGCATCAAACCATATGTCATTAACAAATAAAATGCAATCCATAACATGTTGTGTATCACTATATTTAAAGGCTTCGGTCCCCTTACAGAGACACCAAACATGAAACCCTTGTTTAATGGCACTCAACAATCATGAATATTTATTGTAAGCATGCAAAGTAAAAATCATAAGCATCGTCCATATCAGTGCTTTACAAGCAACCCTGGATCGAATCCTGTACAGGATGTAATTCACAATCCCGATGAGGGTTTGTTCAAGCACATACACAGACATCTAACAGTGCATTCATAAACACAAACGTAAGCATCAATCAAATCTCTGAGCATATAAATCGATACCAAATACCATTCAAACGCTTAACTGTAAAATATAATTAAAATCACAATGTAAATACAATGCAAATGTAATTAAAATATTGGTATACCATGCACGCAGGGTCCGTCCGCGTTCTTGGCACACCGAGATAGTTACTCCACGATCACAGTATTAAACAATGCACAAAGATTGTAATGCAATATTATATTAAATAAAAAGCTCTGTTCTGAGGCGACAATGTATATAAAACGTAAAGGTCTGCAATATAAAAAAGGTAAACGAACATATAACCAGGTTCAGCCTTTTAATTACATACATCACATCCTTTGAAAAATGGATGTTTATCCATGGGTGGTTGTTGCTGCTTTTGTAAAAATGTAAAGATGTTCCTATCCTAACTTAAGCATATAAAAACTAGGAAACAACTAAAAATCGAATTGACTGTAACTGAGTGTTTTTGCTGCCTTTGTGCCAACATGCCATAGTTGACCAGGCATTGACCGCGCATATAGGAGGGATGTTTCCGCTGCAGTATAGGTGTTTGTCCATGCTTGGACATTCCTCTTTTCGCCCATACCTTTCGCTCTGGCCTGGCTGTCATGCCACATGTCAAACGATAAGCCATTTATAGGTTGTTGGGACTTCCTGTAGTTATTTTGCCCAAAAATCCTAATTTACTAACACAAAACCCTTAAATCAATTTAAATGTAATTCAACAACTATAAAACTATTAATATTAATTAATCAATTTCCAAGGCATTTGAGGGATAAATGATGAAAAGAGGTAGGAAATGGTCATGTTTTGGGAGGGAAAAAGGGGTCATAGAATGGTACCAACATCTCTCCCGACTTAATGACTTAGCATGTCCTCATGCTAACCCTGAAGTGCTTCCTTTAAACTCGGTCCCTGCCTGTACCTCTGTTGCCTTGAGTAATGTGTCTACGTTCTTCTTCACCTTGGAATCTTTCTAGTCATGGAGCTCTTGCTTCAGTCTTTTGTACTTTTCCTTGAGGGTCTTCTTTTGATTGTACCACTTGGTGGCCCACTTGAAAATGTCTGTCTGCTCAGCTTCCAGCTCATTAACTCGCTCCTTTAACTTTTCATTTTTCTTTTGAATTTCCTTACTCTGTGTTCGGAGCATTTCATTTTCTTTCTTAATAACTTTCTCCAGCATGTTAGCCTCCATGAGCTCTTCCTTTAATTTTTCAATTTGTCTCTCTAATTTCTTCTGCTTCTTATTGGGAGGTGGTGACCCTTTTTCCTGTTTGTTATTACTTTCGACCTCTATATCAGCTCCTGGGGGGTGAATGGCTTTCAATATCCACATCGGCTCCTGGCCCTGGTGGTGAATGATCACTGCTCTGAATGTCCATCTGTATAGGTGCATTAGATTCTTCTTGTAACTAAACTTTCGATGCCCTTCTCGTTCTTCTTGAGTAAGTGGTGAAGACTTTGTCTTGTTCTGCCCTTTTTGCATCTTCCTTTCTCATTTGTCTAGTCCTTATGCTACTCACAGGTGGGGGTATCTTGTTAGCTTTGGATGATGCTGGAATCTCCTCATCAATGTCTTTCATAAACCCTGAGTTCTCTTGTGATTTCTCTTTGTCTTCCTCATCCCTGATTTGGTTGGCAGCTAAGAACTCCTTCCATGTTTTCCCTCTTCTTTGCATTTCATCTTCAATGAGAATTTTGATTAAACCAAAATGGTATAAACTTTTGTCCTCGTTTCCTTTCTGCTTCTGAATAGTTTTGGACATCTTGGTTAGGCTCTGTAGTAAGAAATATGGTAAACTAATGACACATTGTTTCTTTATGTGCAACAACAACTTGATGTGATACAAATAGACAATGCTGTAGCGGCCCTCACAGGTCACAAAATTCTGAAGTATGTAAACCATTTCGTCCCAAGGATGCACTAGCCAACTTCTTGGGACGCCCTTCTTCCAATTTACCGATGAGACTCGTGACCTGGACATGAATTGGGTCCACGATTTTTCTTTGAACTATTTGGTTTTGAAGTATGTTTCTCCCTCTAGGCTAACCCCTGTTGCTTGGGCAATGGTGTCCTCTGAGACCTTGAATGAGAAAGTGCCTATCAAGGCCTTCTCCCCATTAAACGTGAAGGCAAATTGCTTGGCAACTTCTTCGTTGCTTCCATGGAATTTTTCTAAGAAGGGTAGCCACTGTATTTCCCTCAGAATTGAAATACAGTCCTCGTGGTACTGAGAGCTATCAAATACATTTGGCTCGACCCTATTTGTCATCTTGGCAAAGGTTTGAGCTTCCTAACTTGCAAATTTGACAAGGAGCTCTGAGTTTATTACCTGAGATAGTCACTCCTTTAATGTTCACTGTAATGCTGGGTCGGTTTGTTATGTAGCTCGATGAGATTCGAAACTCTGCCCTCGGTCCTTGCTGTGGAAGCTTATGCACCAGCGTATGCAAATGGAGTTATACACCAACGTATATAATCCTGAGAACGAGTACAATGACCACTGTTTTCTCCTTTGTTAATGTAGCTCAATTCAGAATGTATTCAATTTCAAAATAGAGGAATAATGATAGTATCACTTGCATAAATGTTATGATAGGAGCGCTGAGAGGTGTATGTACGTCGGGTGGTGAATCATCATTCGGCCCATGCAACTTAATGAATAGGCCTGCTGTCGCTTGCCTTGGTATAATTACCCTTTTAAATTTTTTTTTTTTTTATTAATTTTTTTTTAAAGAAAATATTGCCAACGTGTCTTGTTGGTGCTCTTCTAATAGTGAGGTGTATGAATTTAGGAATGTGGATATGGCGGTAAATGGCTGTAGGATGCTTAGGGAGTATTGGAGTGAGGGGTGAATGAATTTTAAAGTAGGAAGTAGGTTGGGGTAGGGAAGAATTAGGGGAATAAGAGAGGATGGGAAAATGTGCCTTTGGAATTAATTACTAACACTCATAGCTATTAGAATTAACATAAAAAATTAATCTAAGAAATTAAGTGTTAAAAACAAGGAATGCATTACACTGTTTGACTGTTGTTGCATTGACATGCTGAGTAGAGCTAACTTTTGACTGTTGTTTGATTTCTTTGCTGTTCATAACAGGTCCCTTGAGGTATGCAACAGGTCCCTCTGCACTGCTGAAGATGTTCATGCAATTCTTTGTGTGCATGCAGGTGCTACTGAGCTTGGGTGCTTGATTGATGAAGTCTTGATGAAGTCTTGATCCTGCTTTTGTAGAAACTTGCTGAAGCTGTATTGAAGTGATTTTCTTTTGAAGTATCAATCTCCTAACAGGTCCCTTTTGTATGTCTAAACAGGTCCCTTACTACTGATATTACTGCTGGTGCTGGTAGCATGGTCTTCTTGGATAGAACAGGTCCCCCTGCATGATATTTACAACCAGGTCCCTCTGATATAAAACAATGACAAGACAGCTTATTCATTGAAGTCTAGAACTGCTTGGAAAATTTACAATTTTTTTTTTTTTTTTT